>NDGN011173565.1:0-13170 GCA_002564285.1 Tympanoctomys barrerae | reverse complement strand
AAAAAAAAAAAAACCAATGCATGGTGATGAAAGATTTCCAAGGCGACAGTTCCCTGGATGAAACATGAGGTCCTGCTTTGTAGCACTGTCCACAAGGAGGGCTCTTCATGGACACGCTGTGTCACTTGTTTCTGTCTGATACAGGACTGGACTGGCACATTGCCTTGTGGAAGTTGGCATTGCACCTTGCTTAAGTGGGCATGCTGCCATCCTAATTGATGGGTATAGACATGCTAGAGGACCAGTATGCGCATCAGATCTGGGTGGGAGATGGGTTTCAGCCCAGAAATATCAAAATAGTCCATTGTACTGATTTTGTGTGCCAGGGCAAAGGGAAAACAGTGTCAATGTCATTGCTATAGTTCAGAGTTGGATTTATTTTTAAATGCCCCAGATAGCTGAAAAAAATAAGGTACAGCCTGAGAAAGACCAGGAAGGGACAAAGTTAATGACTTTCAAAGAAATAGATGATAGCTAGCAATTAAAGCACAAGAAGGCTGTTCATCCCCAAGCAGTGGCATGATGACAGTGACTTCATTGCTGAGAACATGGGCAGGTATAGAAATCAGAGCTGTGACACAGTGGGGCTCCCTGCATGATCACAGAGGGATCATTGAGTGTGGAGGGATGCTACCTTCTGAGTGGGGAAGGTCTGTTTCTGCTTGTCTCAAGTCCCATGATGAGGACACCATACGATCAGCCAGCTCAGGATCAAGGGCACCCAACACTCATCGCCCAAGAGCATAAATATCACCCTGTAACCTTTTGTCAACTGCATGTTTTAGAATGGAAGAGTCCCTGAATTAGAAAGACAACTCAGGGGCTGGTGAGATAGCTCAGTGGACTAAAGCACCTGCTTAGGCAAGCTTAAGCAAGCTTAGGCAAGTGCAGAGACCATGGTTCGACTCCCAGCACCACATGCATTCCAGCCTTGCCCCCAGGGTGGGCTGAGCCAGCCACAGAGTCCGGGTGTAGTGGTGCATGCCTGTACTCCCAGCGCTGGGGAGGCTAAAAATAGGAGGATCGCCATGAGCCAAGCTGCATAATGTAACTTTGTAACAAACAAATGCACATACACACACACACACACACACACCTCGGCAACAACCCAATTTTAATGAAGAGACAAATTTGACAAGATATGCATGTGTTCTAAATGTATGTTAGTGCTGACTAACCTGAGTTTTCCTCTACAGTTTACAGTGATCATTTCAAACAACCTGGTGATAAGTGAATGGCCCAGGAGAAAATTTTGTTGAAACGTTCCACCACTCAATAACAGACATATTGGGCTATCACAAGACAGGATGAGGAAAATTTCAATCATACCAAAAGTTGGTAGAGGTGAAATCTGTACATCACTATAGCCATATGTTCTAGCATAGCACTTGAGACTGAAATATAAAGAAGGGTTGGTTTAAGTTCAGTAAACTACTTGCTTTAAGCTTTTAAAAAATTATTTACTGTGAGCTAAGTGTACTGCATGCCTGCAATTCCAGCACTAGGGAGGCTGAGGCAAGAGGATTCCTGTGAGTTCAAGGTCAGCTTGAATTGCATAGTGAGACCTTGTCTCAAAAAACTAAATTGAAAAAACTCACTATATGAATTGTCCTGTTATTATTGAAACTGATTGTCAGAATGCTGTAATTCTGATTCATCCACTTAGCATCCCTCTGCTTTTGAATTGGCTCCCTTTAATCATAGAGCTGGAAGAAGCTGTGGATCTCACCTCAATTTTACACTTCTTCCTTTATAATTCTAAAAGTGCTTCATATTTTTCTTTATGACTTGAGTCATAAAGCCTAGATGAAAAAACTACATAGTGCTCGCAGTCAGTGTTATCATGTTTTATCACTTAGTTTTCCTCTATTAAGAAAAAACTTTTTGTTTTGTTTGCTCTTTGGTATAGAATTTTTAAAAAGTCATCCCGAAACAAGCAGAATCACGGGCAGGTAATACGAACCAGACCAAAACATTTTAGTTTCTGCTAAGTCAGAATGATGGAAATCAGGTTATTTTTCTTGTATCTCAAGATCTCCACTGTTCACTTCAAGCCAATGGAAAGCACTGAATTCAAGAACAAAAGCCAAAATAAAACCTTTTATATTTTACTTGAGACAGTAATGAGAGAAGGGGAGAAAGTTAAGTGGATTGCACTCATTGAAAGGCAAGCAAAATCATCTCGGCTTAATAGTTCTACTGCTAATGTCCTCTACTTCTGCATGTGTTCAAAACTCCCTGCAGAGAAACATGCGTCTTTCATTCCAGCAGTGCTCATTAGCATAACTTGGGCATGTGGATTTTTTTGGTCCTAGATGTAAATCTCATATGTTTCAATCAGCTTAATCAACTTTCTAAGCTAACCGTCTCTTGGTACCTCTTCACACAGATAACCCTCTTCACAAGGAGCTCTGAGAAGTTCCAGCTTGTTGGGAGTGATGTGTAAATTTTTCAGGCATTTTCTCTTCGTGGCTAATTAAAGGTGAGAGGACAGAAACAGGTCATTTTCCTCCTCGGTTTTCCTCATGTAATTTGCTAATTTGTCCTGCCTCATAACCTTTAAAATCTGAATTCCACAATTACTTCTGACATCCTACGTGCTGCTCAGAAATAGGGTACTACCCAGCCTTTCCTTTTACATGTCTGCTTCTGGAACGGAGGTGGGACATGGCTGGTGATGTATTGTATTCTGAGGGGTTTGTTCACAATTCTGACTTCTCGTACACTCAGGGCACTTCTGTGTGGAGAGACACCATTCTTCCCAAGGCACATGGCTCTGTGCTCAGCCCTGTGTTTTCAAAGCATGCCTCTTTGGACTCAGTGGTTTCTGTAACTTGTGAGTTTCTTCCCCCATTGCCTGGACTTGACTCAGTACACTTGCAGAGCAGGCCACCAACTGTTGGCATCTGCACACCATGCAGTACCTGAAATACTTCGAGTGAGGCTTTGGTACTTAAGGAGCCCTCCAGCCCCACTGCAGAGTAACTTCCTCCCTATATTGGTCTCCTATGATGCTTTGCTGAAGTACTATCTTAGAAGAATCTTAGAAGAGCAAAAATCCCTTGTCTCTATTTAGTGGGCTAGAAGTCCAAAATCAGAGTGTCACTGGCATCACTTTTATTGTAACCTGTAGGAGAAGGACCCTTCTTTGTGGGCTCCAGCTCTGGGAGCTCCAACATCCATTGGCTTTTGTTGGCATGGCTCTAGTCTTTACATGGTGCTGTCCTGATTTCTCTTCACACAACCCTCCCTCTGTGATGTCTGGGTCTAAGTGTCTCCCTTTTTGTACTAGTCATATTAGATCATCTTAATCACCTTTTTTATCCATAAAAAGCCCCTCACCAAATAAGATCACATGTTCAGGGACCTGGGTTCCTTCAGTCAGCATTGTGAATGCAAGGAAAAATAAAGGAGGCCAGGGAAGGGCAGTTAAAGGGAGAAGATTAAAGGCAGTGAGAACAACTGGAGGTGGGAGAACGTGGTACATCACTAATCACTACAGATTGAAGGCAGCCAGGACAGTGTGCCCAGATATGGTCAGAGGTCACAGTAGCCATCCGATGGAGTAGCACCTTGCAGGACACTGGAGGCTCTAAGGATGCCTTCAGGTGTAGTGGGAAATTATTTCATTTTAGAACACATGATCTGATTTAGGTTTTTCAACAACCTACTCCATCTTGCATGGAAAACAGATTAGAGAATAGGCCTGCTGTGAAGTCACAGCAGCTGATTAGAATGGAATGGGGTCATTTTTGTCCACATGAAAGCTCGACGGTGACTTACATTAGGGGCAGCATTGAAAAGGACCCAGGAGAAACTGATTCAGAGACTTTTGGTGAAGAGAACATGCAGGATCTGCTACTGGAATAAATGTCAGAGGATAGTGAGGGAAAGGGATGTTCAGCATATGGCTGAGTATCATCCAGTTTTCTCTATCCAGTGTCTGGCCCTCTTCAGGGACCGGCCTGTGTTCACCACCCACGTGTGGGGCTGTGATTCAGGCACTGGCTACTCATTTAGCAGGTCCCACTTTGCATTCCCTGGTCATGAGCCAGAAATCCTGTAGGGAAGCCCTTGAATGGCTGGGTTTCAGTGGGTGTAACCCCCCAGTATGAAGTGTGGGTTCCTATCTGGGCTTCAGTCTTCAGTCTTGGCCTTTAGATCAGAATTAGTTTTGGTATTTTGGCTTAACTCCCCTCAGCTCTCACTTCAGTTCACCTCAGCTTCCTTGGCTTCCATGCTCACTGTGTTGACTAAAGTCTCTAATGCTGTTTATGACCCTGAAACACTGATAAATTATTTTTCACTACAGCATCCAGGTCGACAGCTCTACTTATTGCAAAAGAAAGTAAGATGACAAGGCCTGACTTCTATAGGATAGAGTCATGTGATGTTCAGCAGAGGTCAGCTGTGAGGCCTCTTTAGGCAGTCAAGGAGGACTTATGCCATAGACATAGGTAGGGTAGAGAAGAATCTCCCAGACACTCCATGGCCTCTTCACCATGTAGGATCAGGCCTTCCCTGTGCATACAGGAAGACAGGCTAAGAAGGATGAATGGATTTTAGAGTAAGGTATCTCTGACCAACTTAGAAACAGGGCTAGAGGAAGAGCATGGTGTTTTGTCCTCATGGTCACTCAAAACTGATGTGAGATTAGTGATGCTGAGAAGTTTGTTTCTTGAAAGAATAACCTCTTTATAAATTTTAGCTATCCAGGGTGAACACAAATGTTTTCAGTTAAAGTAGTCCCCATTTCCAGACTTGGTTAAGGACAGTCCCTTTCACTGATATAGACTCCTTATTTCAATGAAACAATGATTATGAAAAACAATGGCTATGGGGCAGTGGAACATGGCATTATTATTATTATTAGTGTGTGTGTGTGTGTGTGTGTGTGTGTGTGTGTAACTGGGGAATATGGCATTATTTGAGCAGCTACCACAAACAGGTATTTCACACATACTACTTGTGATCTTGGGTTCACCCTGTAAGATAGACTGCTTATCTCCTAGTGTTTCCTCTTTGTGTTAATCGTTTATGTCAGTGTGGCAAAAAAAAGGAAAACAAGAGGAAAGATTCATCTTGGTTTATGATTTTAGGGCTTCTGTCTATGGTTGGCTGGCTTCATTGTTTCTACACCTGTTGTGAAGCAGTGCATCATAGCAGAGGGGTGTGGTGGGCTGTTACGGGTCATCTCATGGTGGGTAAAAGGCATAAAAGAGGACTGAGGCGCCAAGCATATCCTTTGAAGGCACACCCCAGCCACCAACTTCTTCCAACTAGCCTCCACCTCCCAAAGATCTGCCATCTCCCACTGGTGCTATTGGATGGAAAACAAGCTTTCAACACATGAGCTTTTGGAAGATAGAGCCAAACCATAGCACTGCCCTTGCTCTTAGGAAATGTTTCTTTTTCCCAGTTTGAATGATGTGGGTTAAGTAAGACTCTCAGAGGAATCCTTTCCTGAGATGTAGTATTTGGAAGAGGGTGTATGAGGCAGGTCCTTTCTGGAGGCAGGCAATTCAAGGTAAGAGACTAATTGCAGAGGAAGTTGACCTGAAGGAAATCAGTGAAAGGCAAGACAACTCTATCTTTTCTCATGATTTAGTTTTTATTGCTTCCAACGATATTCCACACAAGTTTTCTTTGGCAAATAACTTCATTTTTTTATTATAATCCAGAGCTTCAGTGAACGTCTATTGTCTCATTTTACAAATAAGTAAAGTAGTCTTGGAGAAATAGCAATTTGGGTGACAATGTCACATGACCAGTTAGTGGTAGACTAAAGATTCATATTTGAGTCTCAGAGACTCAAAAAAAAATCCCATTGCACAGTCTCTACAGATTTCTTCTAGAAGTTAAATTCAGTTCTGTACTATTTCCATGCAACATATTAAAGTAAAATAATATTGGTTGAAAATAAAAAATTAGGCAATGATACACCAGCCAAAAAAAGCAAAAGTAAGAAATTATTATAAATTTTAATGTAGAAATCATTCAATACTATAATGAGATATATTATATTGCTTTTAAAATACTGTATACAAAGAAGATATAATAGCAAAAACTATTTTATGTCAAACATTGATCAAAATATATGAAAACCAAAAATATAAGGATGCAAGAATTGTCAAAGCATAATGTTAATTAGGAACTCAAAGCTTTCAAAATTGGCAGGTCATATAATCAGAAGTATACAATATTGCAGAGCCTTCAAATCACAAATAATTAGCAAGCGAGCCAAAATGTAGACATTGGACATTTTTTCTCCAAATCTACATGGAACATTTAAAAATTTTATTATGTACCAACCTATAAAGAAAATCTCAGTAAACCTCAACTATTGCATAAAGCCACATTCTCTTAATATTATGCAAGAAAATTTAATGTAAAGAATAAAACACAAAAAAAGAATAAAACATATCCCAAATAAATCTAGCTACATAGAGGAAAAGTCTAATAAAAGTCAGAATGAGGTGTACATCTGCATGTGTGGTTTTGGCTCTGTTGTCACATTATACTAAAATTAAAAATAACAAGGGTATAAAATGTTTATAAGACAATCTAAATTTATATACTTAAAAGTATATTCATCTATGTGATAGTAAATATATAAATGAGTTTCCAGGAAAAGTGGACATGAAATTGTTGACACTGGCCATGTCAAGTTAAGTGTGAGAGACAAGAACAGGAATATTATAGGGAATTTAAATAGCACAATTAACAAGCTGCCCAAAGAACAAAACTTCCAAATCCCTATTGAATATTTTTAAAGGTATATTATATAGCAAAATGTATTCTGTACACTATATAAAATTTTAACAAATTCAACATTGTTTATTTATACTGTTTGAATTTTACTTCCACTTAAAAAAGTAAGATAAGGAACATTTTATGATCTTTCAATTTTTTTTTTTAATTTTAGGGAAAGGTTGACAAAGTGTTCAGGGTCTTACTACTAGATTGAACTCATAGTGATCTTCCTGCTTATAGCCTCCCAAGAGCTGGGATTACAGGTGCACACGACCATGCCCAGTCTCAATTGCCATCTCAGCATGCTGTGGAAGCAGGGCCTGCACATCAGGCCTGGGGATTGAACCCCTAGTCTCTGTGCCTGCTTGTAGGCACTTTAACTTGCTGAGCTATTTGGCCAGCCCAATGTTTTAAATTTTGAAGTAACCACTAGGACAAAAATATGTCTTCCAAATTATTTTAAGAACCACACACAAAGAAACAATGATAGTTTAAATATGGGAAATATTTTCTAAATCTGTAAAATTAGAAAGCATATATGTTTTTTAAAATGACAGATGGTGTAAATAAGTTAAATTCAACTCTTTTCTTTCCTAAGGAAGTATCTACAGGGTGCTCAAGGTCTCACTACTAGATTGAATTTGTAGTGATATGCCTGTTTACAGCTTCCCAAGAGCTGGGATCACAGAGATGTGCCACAACACCCAGTCTCAATTGCCATCTCAGCTTGCCCAGGGGGTGAGGCCAGTACAGCAGGCCCGGGGATTGAATCCCTGGCCCCTGTACCTGCTTGCAGGTGCTTTAATATGCTGAGCTATTTGGCTGGCCCTAAATTCAACTTTTAATGAGAAAATTTATAATGTTTGATTTAAAGAGAATACGTTTTTGTGTTGAGTGTATAAAGAATGATTTAACAATAAGCATTTAACTAAAGTTTAACAGTAAACAAAGAACAAAATTATACCATGAAAATATAAGCAACTCACTGGAAGAAGTGGTGCTCTTTAACAAATTGTCCTGGAAAAACTGGCTTTCCATGCCAAAAAACTAAAACTACATCTAATTCTATCACCATGCACTAAACTAAAGTTAAAATGGATTAAACATCAAAACACTAAAACAGAAACACTAAATCCACTGGAAGAGAAAGTAGGTGGAAATCTTGCAGACATAGGGGAAGGCAGAGATAGTTCATAATCAAAACCCAAACTGCATGTGAAATACATCAAAGAGTCAACAACTGGGATCTCATCTTATTGAGAAGTTTCTGTGTGTCAACAGAAATTACCAACAGAATAAAAAGACAACACACAAATTGGGAAAAAATCTTAACAAACAGTCACTTGGATGAAGAGCTCCTAATTAGAATACATAAAGAACTAAAAAAAAATTGGCCCTCCAAATTGAAAGAATCCAAAAATGGACATCTGAGATTAACGTACACTTCTCAGAGGAAGAAATACAAATGGAAAATAAATATATGAAAAAATGTTCCACAGCACTGGTCATTTGGGAAATGTAAATCAAAACAACACTGAGATTCCATCTCACCCCAGAAAGAATGCCTATCATAAAGAAATCAACTAATAATACATGCTGAAGAGGTTGTGGGGAAAAAGGAAGCCTTTTCCACTGTTGATAGGAATGCAGACTGGTACAATCACTATGGAAAGCATCATGCAGATTCCTAAAAAGAACTAGGAATGGAAGTCCTGTTCAACAATGGAAGTCCTAAAAAGAACTAGGAATGGAAGTTCAGCTATTCCTCTTTTGGATTTTTTTTTCAGAATAACTAAAAACACCATACCATAGTGATATATGTTTATAACAGCACAATTTGTCATTGCTAAATCTTGGAAACAACTCAAATGCTCATAAACTGAGGAATGGATAAAAAAGATGTGCTATTTTTATACTATGGAGTATTACTCAGTTATAAAGAAAGACAAAATCTGAAAGGTACAACAGCCATAGTAAAACAGAAAGAAAAACATAAGGAATAAACAGTTGATATGAAGCAAGTGAGAAAAGATAGGGAAAAAAGGAAGGGGAAAATTATGTAAGGATATGCACAGAATAGCTAAGGTGATGCTACTACTAATTTCTATCAGCTTTTGAAGGTAGAAATTAATGCTTAAATTTTTTACTTTGATCAATTTTGTATGCTAATAGCTGTTATCTAAGCAACCACATTGAAGACAGCAATGTGCAAGATAACAATCATTGTTGAATACCTTTCATCTTGTTTTTTTATATGTATTTTGTTTCTAATGTGTTCTCTATTACTTTTATACTCTCTTTAAAATAAATTTAAAAAATTAAAAGAAAAAAATTAAGGTTTATTGAAAGGAAGAGTTAATGTTTAATTGCTTAATCAATCTTGTGTACCTATATCTGATAGTCTGAGCAACACATTTGATTGTAATATGTACTATATTAAACATCATTGATTTCTCATTCTGGTTTTGAAATTCTGTAGCATTTTTTATTGTTTTATGTTGCATTGTCTTTGTCTTTGTTCTTGTTATTTGTTTTCTCTTTAAAATAAAATTTAAATAAAGAAAACATAAGCAAACATGCAAAGATCATCTTACTATTAAAAGAAGAGAAAGGACTAAATCAGGAATTTTCTAATGCTAAAGAATGTAATTCATTATGAAGCTAAGAACACATGGATAATTTCCTAGAATACTATATTTTTTCTAATTCCAGAAAATATGGTTGCAAAGATCAATTTATTTTAAAAATAAAGTTGTCAAAAATCTAACTCCAGATCCTCTCTAAAAACGTTTTTAGGTAGTTTCACATAGTAATTTAAATTTCTACAGCAAGACAATTCCAATGCTGCAGAGACTGTTCATAGGGCACAAGAGAAGGAAAACATCCACAGTCTTTAGATGAAACAAGCATAACACAGCAAAAGGTATCAAAGACTGCACACGAAAGAGAACCATATGCCAAATTTATTTAGAAAAATATTTTAAATGCAGTGTTATTAAGGTGGGCCCAGTAGCATATTAAAATGAAAATATGCCATGACTAACTTGGATTTGTCTCAGCAATATAAGATAATTTTAATATGTAGAAATATTTCATGTAATTTCTCATACTACCTAAGCAGAAAAATCATATGGTTATTGCTACAGATGCACAAAATCATTTGATAAAGTTTAAACATATTCTAGACCACATTCTTAATAAAACAAAACTGGATGCATAATTTTTTGACATTATTTCTCGGTATGGCTATAGAGCTTGACTGATAGATTATAGATGATAGGTACATGGGTGGATGGATAGACAGACAGACAGACAGACAGACAGATAGATAGGTATTTTTTTCAAAATAAGGATTAGACTCAAGACTCAGGTATTTTAACTGGACTGTCAAAGCTAAGACTTACCAACTGACTAGCACACCATATTCAAAGCACTGCCAACCAGTACCCCATATCTGTAAATCCCATTCAGAGGTCCTTGTGAATTATAAAGCATTTTTTTCCATACAACACACATGTAACCCCAAGATTGTTCTTGTGTGCAGAAAACAGACATTAACTTTTATTCTGCCCATAAATATAGAATTTGCATTTTGGGGCTGGTGGGGGAGTGCTCACAAGTGGCCTTAAATATTATATTTAGGCAAACATCATTAGTAAATCGTGCATCTTTCATATAACTAATCAAGACCAAATTAAGCTCCCCCTGGTTACCTGAGGTTTCCTTGTGGAGAGATAACTAATTTATTATTTATCTCCACCTTGAAGACTTATTCAATTAGAAGAGTTAGTATAAAATTTGTCCTTCAGAGAAGTAAAAACATTTAAGATGTATTATGTACATGTACAACTCCCAACAATGAATGTAATCATTATATATAGAAACTATGTACTAATAAAACTTTTTTAGGCCAGGCATAATGGCACATGGCAGCAATCAAGAGGCAGGAGGATCTTGATTGGAGGACTGCAGAAGCAGGAGGATCACCACTAGTTCGAGGACAGGCTGGTCTACGTATTGAGTTCAAGGCCAGTCTGAATTACAAAGTGAGATACTGTCTCAATATTTTTTAATTAAAAAATGTACAATTTGTCCTTGACTTTAGCTGAAGTGATAAATAATCCCACCTGAGTGTTGGAATTCATGGTCAAGCTTGCCATGGATTATAGAATTTTCCTGTATTTTCTTGTCATGGACTAAAGAGCAACCCATACAGTCACTAATACATCTTGTTATACCTGTACTAATGCCTCTCGCTAAATGGGAAAGTCAGGCAGAAACTTGAAGGGAACACTTGTGGCTGTGGGATTTGTTTAGCCAATTGGCCTGGAACCTAGGGACATTGTGGAAATCAGTAATATACATTGCCCTCATCCTCCTGCTTGGATTCCTGTTACTCATCACCTTAACTGTGGTAGCTTCATGTAGCCTCATGTATGGTGTGTGAGATATACTCAATGAATCCACTCCTACCTTCTTAGTTGGATTAATCAGAATGGCTGATGAAGTGGCATACAGTAGAGAAAAATTAGCCAGAAGTCAAGATAATATAAAATAAAGGGAAATATTGAGAGACAGCTCACATTTCTGTCTTGAAAACAAGTATTTGCCTTTTGTTTTCGACTACTTTTCAAAAATGTTTTTATAATAAGCAGTCTTCAAGACTGAGCATGGTGGCATGTGCCTGCAGTCCCAGCACTTGTGAGGCTGAAAACAGGAGAATCTCTATAAGTCTGATCTGTGCAGTGAGACCCTGTAGACCCTGTACTAAAATAAAATAAAATAAAATAAGATAAAATAAAGGTGACAGTTTTGGAACATGAGAAATGCTCCCCTTCAGATTAAGGAAGGAAATTACTGCTTACAGCCTTACAAGATGATGTCACTTTCTAAGCAAAGACCAATCACCTTGCTAGTATAATATTCAAGTTCTCTAAGCTCAGGGTTCCTCTACTATAATGTAACCAATTGCATGTACAGGAGTCTGTCTGGACCTCCCTGTGTGACTCTCTCAAGACCTGAGACCAAGGATGACTCACAGATATGTTGATATCCATTGCTGTTGTGTTGAGAGTAACAGTCATTCATTTCTGACCTGGGAATTTCATGTCTTCTGAAAGCATCTGTGAATTTGTGCCAAGGTATAGTGTTAGTTCACAAGTAGAGTAAAATCTCAAGCCCTTCATACTTATTGATAGTCATGGGATAAAGGTGAATTTGTATAACATAGTTTACAAAGAAAAACATTATTTTAAAAAATCGAAGTATTGCAGTTTTTGTCTTATAAATATTTAAGTTGTCACAATAGCCCTTAGATTTGAAGTAAATTTTAAAACCTTCCCATAAGCAGCTTCTAAATATGACCTCCAATCAACACAGATGCTTCCATTCCACAATTTATAATACTTTTCTTTAGCTTCTATTTTGGATCCTGCTTTTCAAAGTCCTTTCCCTATTGGACATACAACTCTCTTTCCCCAGAGACAGAAGGTCCCCTTGCAAAAAAAAAAAAAAAAAATGCATTGATTTCTTCATTGATTTTCTGATGATGTCAATCTTTTCCTGGATTCTCAGAAATCAAATTCTCATATCATTCACTTATCCATTGTTTCATTAATTCCTTAACCAAATATCTTTAACCTCTTACACATTAAGTGCTCAGTGACTACTTACTAAATGATTAAATCCAACTCCAAGTAGGAGATCACCACAAATCAAACTAACACTGAAATAAATATGTAAATGTACACTGTAAAAAGTGCTATGAGGAAGCAGTTGTAGGCAAAAGGACAACATGAAGAGCCCTATATGGATGGCATTTAATTTGGGACTGAAGGACAAATAAGAATTAACTGAGAAAAAGGATGGTGATAAGTGGTAAATTCTAGGCAGATAGAAGAGTACTATTTTCTTGGCCCTATTTTTTTTCCAAGTCATACTCTATGGTTGTCTGGAAAGGTTGGCTTTTCCTTCCAAGAGTTTCCATTTATTTACTCTTTATTCAAAGGTGGAATCGATGCTTCAACACATTACCTTCCAAACAGCCTCAGTAGAAGACATCGTGTTTTCTGAAAAGTAGCATCTTTTCTGTTTCTTTAGTCACTGACCCCCAAGCAGGGTCCTCCTCCTGGTAGCTTTCAACCAAGCACTTGTTCTCTGGCTGCACATCCCACCCTACTTATTTGCAAGATCTGAACCCAATTATATATGCAGATTTTAATGGTTACTGCCTTGCTACACATCCTCACATTCTCAGGGACAGTTTGTCCCTCAAGTAACTTTTAAGAAATAAAAATCATGTTAAGTATGGTGATACAGAAATCTTGAGGGGATTTGACTGACATTATCAGATAGAAAAGCTACATTTCTTGTTATATTGGTCTTGCTTTATCTTGGTCTTAACCATCCAGCAGAAAA
>NDGN011173556.1:0-17150 GCA_002564285.1 Tympanoctomys barrerae | reverse complement strand
AAAAAATATTCATTTAATGAATTTGTCAGTAACATCCTTTCATGTAAATTCTGTGAACAACTCATGAATACTCATAATAATAATTTGCAGCAGGAACTTTCAAGTATGTTATAATATACATTATGAATATACATGAAAGTTCTTGATGTCATATAATTATATATATAAAGTAAACAGTTTTTAGTAGTATGCAAGGAATAGTGACTTCTCTGAGAGTAACGCGGCATGTAGAGAAGGATTATTCAAAAATATAACGTGAAAGCTGAAACTTAAAGGATGAACAAGGGCTAGCAGTGAGGAGAAGAGACACATGGAGGTCCCGTCCCAGTGTGCACCATTATATGCTAGAACACTCAGGGGCTAGAGTTCCTACCACAAAGAAGAACAGAAAGTCTCAAAGCATCCTTTTACATAGAATTATCATAATTAAGACTAGAGTATTGAAGGAGGCCTGAAAATATAAGCTAAATTTAGACATAAGAATGTTATAGTGTAATAGAAATCATACATTTTTCCACTGACGCCTTTTCAAAAATATATAGTGCTGAGAAAGGATTGAATTATTTTCCAGGCCTGAAAGCCTAAAAGAAACAAATTAGTAAACTAATACATAGATAGATGTAGGTAAAGATAAATAATCTATATATAGATATAGATTTAGACATAGACATAGATATAAATGTGGATATAGATGTAGATAGTTAGATTTCAATTTTTAAATTCACACCCACATCAATAGGCCATGATCATCAATGCAGGCTATTACAAAATCACTTTATGAATCCAAAATATTCTGATTCCTAAATCTTATCTTTTCAGCACTGAATAAATGTTCTGCAGCTATCAATTGAAAAGTTTCAAAAGCAGTGTATTTTTAATACTTGTGCATGTTTTTCATGTTCTGTATATGAAATGTTTCTGTGCTGTCTCCTTTTCCTTTGTAATCAACACATCACCAATTAAATGTACTTATATAATCAACTCTTCCAGGGAACATTTGCAAAATAGCTGCTGTGTTTCTCTTTACACATGCACTGAATGTCAATTACATCTTGTTGTTTCATTTCATGCATATTTTTGTGAAGATACACTGAAGATGATATGGAAATGACTGTGCACATGTGTTATTAGCAAAGTGGTCTATCCCTGTATATTGATCAACTTTCCCACTGCTGTAACAAATGTGAGACACTCTCACCTTAAGTAAAGAGAAATATATTAGGTCCACAGTGTCAGATGTTTTAGCCCACAGTTGGCTGATTCCAAAGAAGATACATTGTGGTAAAAGGGCACACTGGTGCCATGCTACAGACTCCATGGCTTTGTTTCCAGAAGCTTGAATTTCAATTACAATAAACTACTTATAGTTGTTTTATATCTCAATAATATTCCTTACACTTTTTCTATTTTTTTCTCTGTCTTTTTGTTTCTTTATGTATTTCTTACAGGGCTTTCACTACATAGCTTGAACTCACAGTGATCCTCCTGTTTTCAGCCTCCCCAGAGCTAGGCTTGTAGGCATGCACCACCATGCCCATGCTCAGTGGTTGGCTCAGCAAACCCATGGGGTGGGTACTATGCATCATGTGGCGTTGGGGAATCAAGCCTTGGTCCCTGAGCTTACCTAAAGCAGTGCTAAGTTCACTGAGATTTCTTGCAGAACCTCTGTTTCGATAGTTTCTATTTTCTTATTTCTAATTTCTACAGCCTTTGTTATTTTTGAATGTGTTGTTAACCATAATATAATACAGTATAATATAATATAAATCATAATTTCCATTTTTTCATATATTATTTATGTTATTGTCTCATTTGTTATGTTTCTAGGTTATGTCTTGTACTTTGAAGAAAAATATTAAAAATAATGATATTCAGTGTAATAACTACTACTCTCTGACTGATTATGAAATTTTATTTTTAATAAAATAAAAAATAAAATCAATTAATTAAAGATTGAAAAGTTCAAAATACATAATGAATCACAAAATAATGACCAAAAATAAAGTCTCAAAATGTAATAGTAAAAATGCACATAGATTATAAATGAAGGATGAAAATTATCATTAAAGAAACAAAGAAGTAAGAGACTTAGAGAAAACAATCAACAAGAAGATGGACTCCACTTCATCAAGCAGCAGCCAGGGGAGCTGCCTAACCTGGCAGCCAACTATGGCCAGCCAGTCCACATCAACAGATAACAGACCTAAGGAGCCAAATATAGCATCCAGACCCAAGCCAGGCCAAGCTAGTTGAGTTTGCATTTGGTAGAACAAGACCGTGTAACCTGAAGCATACTGCTATGCCCAGTGGGTCCCAGACCAAGGACCAGTCTTAAAAGTGGATCCTCATGGCACAGAGGTGGAAACAGGTAACTTGGATGAACTAGTAGGCCTAGAAGACTCCAGATATACAAAGAGGAGGATCTCAGACATAACTCAGGGAAATTAATTTAAATACAAATTCATAATCTAAAATCTGTTTATTATGTAGCTATACTGTTTGCTCTTATGATCTAAAATATAAACACATTAGTTACAAAAGTTTGTCAATTTCTAAATTTCACTAGTTGTTTTAAGTATTGCTAATTGTAGTACTGTAAATAGGAAACCACATCTGCCTTAACCACATTTTCTACCTTGGGTAAAAGTATTTGGAGGTAGTTGAGTAATAATTTAACCAAAGACCTATGCCAAAGAATGGAGGACAGTGCCCAACTGAAACCAATATTTAACTCTCAATCAATAGAGAAGACAAAATCTGGGACACACACAAAACAATCTGACACAGGAGAGATACTTAAAGAACAGACTCTTTATAGACAGGTTTTGATTGCAGTGATAAAGCTACCTACCATCAAACTTTCACAAAAAAGTATCACAGAAATCAAAGTAATGACTTCTCTCTCTCTCAAATAATGACAGAAGGAGGGAAAAATGCAAGCTGAGGCCTGAAACCACACTGAACAAACTCAGGACATGTCAGCATAGATGAAATTAAAAGCCACATACCTGAAATCCATGAAAAAATATTGCAGTAAAGAAACACCTACAGCAGGGTATAGAGGAAAACAGATCATGAATTATCTCCCAGGTAAAAAAATGATAACTATAATTAGAGAATTATTAAGAGTTTTCTAAAGAAGACACCAACAAAAATAGAGAATAGAAAAATGATTGAAGCCTTAAATGAGCAATACAGGAAAGAAATAGAATGAATGAAGCAGATTCAAAGAAATTTAAAACTTCATTAAAAGTTGGCAAAACCCTTTGAATGAAAGTAAAGATAGACTTTCAGACATTGGAGACACTGCTGCAGCTAATGACTAGGAAAGAAAACATCTATTAAAAACAACAAAGATCGGGCTGGGGAAATAGTTCAATAGAATAAGCACTTGTCTGGCAAGCACAAGGGCCTGAGCTCAATTCCCAGTTCTGCAAAAAAACAAAAAAACAAAGATCAAGGAAAGTATAATTAAACAGCTACAAGACAATGTAAAGTGAACAACATAAGACTAGTAAGTATCAACACAACAGATGTGAAAAGAATATGGGCAGAAGTAATAGCAGAAAATGTCCCAAATATGGGAAAACAATCTGACAATCAAACAACCCAGGCATTTGGAAATCTACATAATATCAAACCAATTAAATCTCCAACAGAAATAATAATCAAGACCCCAGAATTTCAGCACAAGAACAACACACTTAAACCTGCTTTAGAGTAGAAACAGATCACACTTGAAGGAAAACCCAACAGAATGATAGTGGATTTCTCATCACAAACCTGAAAATGAAGAAGAGCATGGAGCAAAGTATTTCAATTCCTGCAAGCAAACAAATTTCAATCCAGACTGATATACCCTACAAAACTCTCTTTCAGGATTAATGGAGAAGTAAAATACTGCCATGACAAAGAAAAACTGAAGAATTTCATGACAACCCGACCTACCCTACACAGAGTACTACAAGACATTTTAGCTAAGGAGCAAAATGACCACAATTACAAGAACAACAACAAGTAGAACACATCAAACAGGACAAAAGTGGGGAAACAAAACCAGGAAAATAGGGGGGCTGGGGAGATAGCTTAGTGGAATAAGTGCTTGCCTGGCAAGCACAAGTTCCTGAGTTTGATCCATGCCATCACCAATAAATAAACAAATAAATAAATATTGATTAAAAAACCAGGAAAGTAAAATAATGAACATAAGCCAATGAATATAAACTATAACCAAGAATGTAAATAGACTTTATTCACAAATTTAAAAAAATAGATTTGCAGAGTAGATTAAGAAACAAAATCCAACAATATGCTGTATACAAGAAACACACTCAGGGGCCCGGGGAGATGGCTTAGTGGATAAGCACTTCCCTGGCAAGCACAAGGACCTGAGTTCAATCCCTGGTTCCACAAAAAAGAAAGAGTGAGAGAGAGAGAGAGAGAGAGAGAGAGAGAGAGAGAGAGAGAGAGAAAACAAACAAATACACTTAGCCCATTAAGAAAATCATGCACTGAATGTCAAAGAATGAAAACAATACTGCATGATCCAGGACATCAGAAAAAAGCAGGGGTGGCTATCCTGTTCGTAGACACTTGGAACTTCAAGCCAAGAACTCTCAATGAGATAAAGAAGGTCACTGTATACTGGTTAGGGAAGAAATTCAAGAGGAAGAGATAACAGCCATAAATATGTATGTACCAAATATTGGAACACTCAACTATATAAGACAAATTTTAAGGGACATGAAAAATCTAATAACCAATATCACAATCTTAAGAAGTGATCTTAACCCGTCTTATTTCAAAAAGATTGGTCAATAATAGAAAAAAATTAGCCCAGGTAGACATACAGTGTTTTATCCAACATCTGAATAAATATTCTTTTCAGCTGCACTAGGGACATTCTATAAAAGAGACCACATGCTAGTCCATAGAGCATACTTAAGTAAATGCAAGAAAATAGAAATTATCCCATGCATATTATCTGACTACAATGCAATGAAACTGGAAATTAATGAGAAAAGAAACCACAAAACCCCATAAATACATGGAAATTAAATAACACCCTCCTCAGAAAACAATGGGCTACAGATAAAATTAAACAGGAAATTAACAATATTTACAATCCAATGAAATTTTAAACACAACTTAGCAAACTTTGTGGGATGCAATGAAAGCAGTTCTCTGAAGGAAATTAATAGCAGTGAAATCACACAATAGGAAAACAGAACGATAATAAATACCCTAATTGTGTAACTCAAGGTTTTAGAAAAAGAAGAGTAGAACATGCCCAAACCGCAAAGACAGAAGGGAATCATAGAGTAGAGCAGCAATTAATGCAACTGAGACAAAGAAAACAAAACAAACAATTAATGAATCAAAAAGCTGGCTCTTTAACAGATAAAATAAAGTTGATAAACCCCCTAGTCAACCTCATCAAAAAGAGTAAGAAAAACTCAAATCCAAGAAGTGTAATGAAAAAAGTGAAATTGCTACAAATCCTGTAGAAATTCAAAAGATCATCAATAGGTATTTTGAAAATCTTTACTTTCACAGAAGAAATGGACAGATTCCTACATAGAAATTTCCAAACTGAATCAAGAACATATAATAACTGTGAATAACTGAGTATCAGCCAATGTAATAATAAAATAATAATAAATAAAATAAAATAATAAATAAATAAAAATAATAAATTAATAAAATAAAAATGTAATCCAAAAATCATCAGAAAGAAAAGCCCTGGTTCTGATGGATTTATAGATCTACTGTATAAGAAATTTGAAAACGTTTAATCATAGTACTCCAAAAACTCTTAAGGAAACTGAGAAGGAAACGATATGCCCAAAATGATAACTGTAGACAAGTAGTATACTGATACCAAAATCAGAGAATGATTCAACCAAAAAAGAATGACACATCAATTTCCCTCATTAATATAGATGCTAAAATCCTCGATAAAATTCTAGTAAATAAAATACACCAAATCAGCAATTAGGTTATACACCACAACCAGGTAAGATTGTTCTCAGGGATTCAACAATGGATCAACATGCACAAGTCTATAAATGTAGCACACTATATTTGTTAAATAGGCTATCTTTCTTCCATTGAACATGTTTGGCCCCTTTGTCAAAGATAAATGGCTGAGTGTATTTTTAGTTGTATCTGTATCTTGTAATCTGTTCCTTTGATCCTCAAGTCTGGTATTTATTTATTTATTTATTTATTTATTTATTTATTTATTTATTGCCAGTACCATGTTGATTTTATCACAGTAGTTTGTAGTACAATTTCAAGTCAGGGATTATAATACCTACTGCCTTTCCTTTATTGCCCAGGATTGTCTTTGCTAGTCTAGGTCTTTCTGGTTACAAATAAATTTTATCAATGATTTCTCTAGATCTATGAGGTACATTGATTGTATTTTGATTGGGATTGCTTTTAGTGGTGTAACAATTTTCATAGTATTGTCATTTTTAAAATGATGATTCTTCCTAACAACAGTAAGGAAAATCTTTTTTCTGTAATTCTATTGAGTGTCTTTTTTCAGAGTACTGTAATTTTCATTGTATGGATCTTTTTACTTTCTTTGTTAGACTAATTCCTAAGTATTTCCTATTTTTCTGGATGCTATTGTGAAGGTTATTTTTTTGTCTAACTTCTCTCTCAGTGAGTTTGTTATCTCTGTGGATGAATGCTACTTATTTTTAGGTGTTGACTTTGTATCCCAACATGCTACTGAATTTGTTCATTAATTCTAGGTGCTTCTCAATTGAGGCTTTTGGGTCTTCCAAATGGAGTACCATGTCTTCCGAGAATGATAGTTTATCATCTTCTTCACCTATTCTTATTACTTTAATCTCTCGCTCTCTTTTTTAATGGCACTAGCTAATGATTTGATGATAATATTGAATAGGAGTGATATTTGAGGACATCCTCGTCTTTTACCTGACTTGAGGATAAAATCTTTCAGTTTAACTCCATTTAGAACTATGTTGGTTGTTGGTTTTCACAGATGGCTTTTAAGTACAGGCCATTTTCTCAAATTTTCTTTAGGGCTTTGATCATGAATGAGTGTTGGACTTTGACATAAGCCTTTTCTGCAGCAATTAAGAAATGAACTAATAACAAGTTCATTTCTTAATGAACTGAAGTGACTGTGATGAAAAAGGAAATATTCCCCAAGGTTGATTGGAGTGTAGACTAGTACAACCACTATGAATATCATTGTGGAGACACCTCAGAACTCTAGGATTGTGAATTGCATTCAATCCAATTATTTCTCTGCTGAGTGTTTTCCTAAAAAAATTGAAAACATCATACGAGAGCTATATTGCAGCACAACTTGTCATAGCCAAATCTTGGAAGCAACCAAAAGGTATCCCCTGAGTAATGGATGAAAAAATTATGGTGTTTTAAAAATATATAATGGAGTATTACTGAGCTATAAAGAAATTCAAACATGAGCCCTTTAATGGTAAATGAATGAAACTAGAGGCTATCCTCATATGTGAAATAAATGAGACCCACCTGTGCAAATATCATATTGTCTCCCTAATGTCAGAACCTGTTAGAATTGACAAAATCTCAAAGGAAATATAGATATAGTGAAACATAAAGAAACCAAACTTACAGATTAAACCAAAATGGTAAAAGGAGAAAACAGGAAAAAAGGAAGAGGAAAAATCACATAAGTACATATAAATGATGGCTGAGATTTGCACTAATTGTACTTATATTTTCTATTGTTTTTTTTTAAATAGCAGTTAATGTGTACAATTTTCACCTTCACTAACACTGTATGCTGATAACTATATCTAAGCAGCTACATCAAGGACAGAAATGTGTAATACAAAAACCATGGATGAATACCTCATATCATGGTGTTCTAAATGTGTACCATTTCTAACATTTTTACCAATTATTATTATATTCTCTTTAAAATATTTTTAAAATAAAAAACACAATAAACAATTAAAGTTCATTGAAAGCAAGCAGTAATATATATGTATTTGTCTAATCTTGCATAACTCAGTTAATCTGAGCAACTTATTTAATGATAAAAATAGATAGCATAACAACAAATGTTAATTAGCTATTCTTGTTTGAAAATTTATAACATATGTGTTGTGTTATCCTGTTTCTGTCTTTGTTTCTGCTATTTGGTTTAGCTTTTGTTTTTAGTCTTCAAAATAAAAATTTCAAAAATTCCCCCCAAATAGAGAAATAAATATAAACAAAAAGATAATAGATTAAACTTAACTATTATCTTAACTATTAGAGCAACAATCGCAGCAAACATAAATCATCTATATATCTCCATAAAACCTATCAATCCTAAACAAAATTTTTACAAAATCAAAGAAAAGAGATAATTTCAAAATTGAGAAAATATCTTACAATCATTTGAAGAAAAATTAGTGTCCTGAATGAGTTGTAAAGAGAAAAAATGTTAACTTTGACATATAAAGCTTTAAAAATGTAAATATTATTTTTCATATATCCAACAAATGGCAGAATATACTTTCTGTTTTCAGTTATACATTATATACCAAATAGACTATAATCTAGACCTTAAAAGTTTTCAACAAATACAAAAGCTTTCGAAAATATAAATATTTTAAATCGTGCAAAATATATTGTCTGACAGATTAGAAACTAGCACATGCTGATGTGAACATCCCACTTTCTCTTAATTCAATGAATAGAAAGATTTGTACTAATAGTGTTTGAGGAGAGGATATCATGTCTGCATCTTGTACTATGAATTACCACTGAGACAACAACAATATTCAATGTATTAATTAATTAATGGAAACTGTCCTATTAATTTCTTTTGAAACTCTCATTGCTAGTTGTTTCTCTATAAATTATTTTAAGGAAAGAATATGTATCAAAGTAAAAATTAGGAGGAAAATTGGAAATGGTCTATACTAAATATCAATATAAGCACACTGCATAAAAATGTAGGGTCAGCCAAATAGCTCAGCAGATTAGAGCACATGCAAGCAGCACCAAGGACCAAGGCTTTGATCCCTGGGCCTACTTTGCTGGCCCCGCCCCTGGTGCACACTGAGCTGGTGATTGAGACTGGGTGTGGTGTGTGTGCCTGTAATCCCAGCACTTGGGGGGGCTGTGAACAGGAGAATTACTACCAATCCAGTCTAGTAGGCCGACCCTAAACGCTCTGTAGACCCTCTCCTAAAAATGTAGAAAAGAAAGAAAAATATAAACAAATGTAAGAAAGTATAAATGATGCAGTACTTTTGTATATATGATCAACTGCAGTTTGATAGAGAAATGCAAAGTTCACTTTTGCTTTAGTTGATACAATTCAACATATTATCAAATTAAGAATAGAAAAATTGTATAAGTATCTCAAAATTTGGTGTAAAGCATTTCAAAAATTCAACAAGAATTTATGAAAAATACTATGAGCAGGTTGGGCATAAAATTTATAATCTTAATGAATTCACAAAACTACAAAATTAATAGGGCTGGCCAGATAGCTCAGCTGATTAAAGTGCCTACTTATGCAGATGCAGGGACCAGAGTTCGATCCCCAATGTGTCATACTGGCCCTATGGAGACTGGGCATGGAGGCGCCTATCTGTAATCCCAGAGCTTGGGAGACCAAAAACAGGAGGATCACTAACAAATCTGACATGTGCAGTGAGACCCTGGAGAACCTGTACTCAATACATTAAAAAATGTTAATGTTGAAATTTTATTGTTTTTTCTATCAGGAATAAGGAAATACGGTCAATCTCACCCTTATATCCAATGATTTCCTCCAACTTCTAGTGGGTTCATTAAGCAAGAAAAATAAATAAATGCATCCAGTTTGGATAGGAATGGTAAATTATATTTAAACAAGACAGTCTCATAAACTCCTTATAAAAACAGTATCAAAATAAATATCAATAAAGCAAGATTGTGATGCACGTTTTAATTTTAATACAATCAATAATCTCTTAATAAACTTTTGAGAAAGCATTGATGAATATGAAAATAAACATCTCAAAATAAATTAATAATTTTATTAAGAAAATTCAAAGTAAAATCTCTGTGTAGCAATTCTGCATGTTTATTTGAACAGCTTTAATTAAACAGTGGATGGCTCCAAATATTGATGAGAATATTGAGACACTGATGGTCCCATACTGTATTAGGGCAAATGAATTATAAGACAGCTCTCTTGAAAAACTTGTAAGGTTTTCATGAAATACAGGTATTATATGATCTAATGATCACATAATATATAAAGTTTTACTCCATGAAACTTAAGAAAAGACAAATAAAAATATATTTCCATACAAATACATGTACATGAACACTCCTTACAACTATTAGCAATGACAAATAATTTGAAACTATATATATATATAGAGAGAGAGAGAGAATATATATGTATATATATATAGAGAGAATATGTATATATAGAGAGAATCTTTCTCTTTCTTTCTATTTCATACAAGGTCTTGCTACACAGCTCAGACTCATAGTCCTCCTCCTGTCTCACCCTCCCATCATGGGGATTATAAGCATTTGCCACCACACTTCGTTTCAGTGGTAGGTACGTTGTGTCTGTTGTTCTGGGGCAAGCATAGCATGCAGTACCATGGATTGAACCTGGGTCCTTGCCAGACTGGTTCTTAGACTGCAGGCTATCTCTCCAGCCAAGCAAGAAAATATTGACTAAACTTGAAATAATTGTGCAAAATCAAAGGAGTTAAAAATTGTATTATTCACATTAATAAAATTCTAACAGATATAAATTCAATATGGTAGTCAAAATGGCTATTATTTTGGAAGAGTTTCAGAAAAGAATTCTAAAATAGGGTGAAACAATTGTGTTGCTAGATTAGATTTATTATCTAATGTTTTAATTTCTCACACATTTCTAATGTCAAAAACTTCACAAATCAAATAACTTAAATATGGGAAGTATAATATATGTCGATTATATCCCAATGAAAAATAATAATCTTAATGATGGTTGGATCTAAGTTCCACTCTTGTATACATAAAACAAATGGTATTTTCACTTTTTTTATAAAGCAAAATATAGATATTTATATTTTTCCCAAAGCAAAACTTTGAAAACATAAAATATACTGCATTTAAAGCATTTGACAGGGAAAATAGCAGAAAATAGCATGTAGTAATATTCAAAAATAAGTACTATAGTTCCGTTCTTCCCATAGACTGTTATCCAAATATCACCACACTTCTCAGCTGTGGAGTTTAACCCTTTTTGACTAGAGCAAAATATAATACCACTTGTTATCAAATAATTTAAAAAAACTTGCAGCACTGTGTGTCTGATTTCCAAAGAAAAACAAGTAATAAATTTAAAAATTAGCATACTATTAAGAGTAGAGTCCTAGGCATTAACTATATATTATTTGCTCTTCTTGTCATTTTCTGCATTATTTATTTTCCCCAAGAATGCTATAATATTAGCTGTATAATTAGCCAAATGATACAGATAAGAGATGAAAATGCAGCTAAGAGAACTTAAGTATATAGTCATATATGGATGAATGAAGGGTCAATTCTTCAGTACAGAGTAAAATAATCTACATATCTGATTAGGAAGTCAGGTCAAATAAAGTTCAATAAATTCATAAAGTCTAATACACTGTAGGCATTAAAATTTTAATAAAGGTGTTAATGATTCCCTATTGATTACTTGCCACAATGTGATTTTATATACATTTTATTGTAATTTTAAGTGGATTCACTAGCAATATATTCCTGATGTTAAAAGATAAATGCATTACACGTCTAGGATGCCTAGATTGATTGTACCATTTCTCAATGGACATGCACACAAATTTGTTAAAATAGTTGGTGAAACCATTATTGTTTCTAAGTGTCAATATTAAATTATTTCTTTCAAGATTTTTATTGAAATGTTTGTGTGGATATTGTCCGACAGTTTTAGCTAAAACATGCATGAGTATGCTTGGGCTGCCGAAACAAAACATACTAGCTGAGAGCTATAATATCAAACATTGTTTCTGAGTTTTTGTAATGAAGAAGCCCCAAGGGAAGGCAAGTTTAGGCCCTGAGAAGCATTCTGGTTGATATAAGGCTGATTTTGTTTCCTTCGTTGTAGGATGGAAAGGAAAAATGAATCACTGGACACTGAGTCTACTCTCATCAGCACAACACATTCTGTAAGGACCTATGTCTTACAATAAGCACATTCAGCTTATGCTTCACAATGAATTTTGGTAGTGAGTCAGTCATATGGAGTGTAAATGAAAAGTTAAGCTATTTGTATTCCATGTTTAATATTTTTAAAGGCATACAGGTACTGGTGCTTCTATGAGGAAAAGCAAATAAAATAAATAGGAATTTTCTCACTCTATTTAAAGCTAGGAAAGTTGAAATGAAATATGAATATAATGGAATAATTTTGGCAAATGGATAGAGTAAAGCTTGAAACTGTCACATAAGACGCTAAGCAATATAAACTGGATTATAGACATTGCTTATAGATTTTGTCATTTCTAATGTAATTTTTTTGGTAAATATTCCAAATAATAGCAGTTTTTAAAAAAATTATGTCAGATATTACAGGGATTGAATTCAATCCAGCTTCTCCTGCAGTACTTCTTATTAAGCATTTTCATACAGTGCCTTTTCATGTGTGTATGTGGAGAGCGGAGGTACAGCCTTTACCCTGGGTGACATCCTCTGGCCTTTTTTCTTTTGACAAAACAATATTGCTAAATTGCCCAGACTGACAACTACATTTAAGAATCCTGCCCTCAGCCTACCACAGAAGTGTCATTACACACATGTTAACTCCTTCTGACTTAATATTTTTGCATCTCCTCTTTTTACTTAATTTCTTAGCTTCCATTAACATGCTTTTAACTGAGACATGAAAACATCTCTGGTTTCAGCAAAACCATCTCTCCAAAAGCTTTATTTCCCACCTGAATTTGGTTGTTACTTTGGTAGGTCTTTCACTATGTCATTTGTTTTAGGAACATCACATATAAAAGTGAGTGCTTTACTATTTTTTTTCAGAGGAAATGTATGAAAGATCTACTTTCTGTTCATGTTCAACATGTTCTACTCATGATACTTTGCCAATAATATGGAAAACAATTGTCATGCTTCCTGCCTTGTCTCATTCCTATTTTTTTCAATAAAATTATTTTTAAAAAAGGTAAAGCCATATTAATATGCTGAGCTGTAAAAGGCTCAAATCAATAACTCCTGACATTGCCAGTCTCATGTAAAACCCACTGCTATTATGGACTACTGGACTATATTGGAATATTTTGCTGAATTCACGCACCTACATTATTTAAATAACAATGGAACATGCTTCTCTAACAAAACTAAACAAAAAAAAAAGGGGATATAAACGAACGACCATTTTGTATCTGTACATTCAAAATAGTTAGGACAGATATACAGCTACTTTCTGTTAATTCAATGAATAGAAAATTTTGTTCTAATAGTGTTGGTGGCCAGGATATCATGTCTGCATCTTGTATAATGAATAACCACTGAAACAACAATATGCAATGTATTAATTATTGAAACTATCCTACTGATCAGTTTTTAAACTGTCTCATTGCTATTTGTTTCTCAACAAAATTATTTTTAAAAATATGGAAAGGAATATTTATTCTTTTTGAATACTCTTTCTTCTTTCTCTATCTTTATCTCTGTCTGCTTCTCTCTCTGTTTCTGTCTCTCTCTCTCTGTCTCTCTTTCTCCTGTATGGCTATTTTGAAATATATCTGGAAAATATTTCAAACACACTTAACATGCAGGTTATCACTTTTTTTTGTGGTACAAGAGATCAAAGTCAGGGCCTTGCGTAAGCCAGGCAGCACTTATTCCACTGAGCTATCTCTCCCGCCCCTTTATCACTTATAAACTATGAAAACATTGGACCTGAGTAATAGATTTATTGATATGTGAGACTATGTAATCCTTATTTGGAAATCCACAGTTATATTGCTCAACCATAAACACTTTCTCATATCAGCTGCTAGTTCTCTCAATTTTAAATTCAAACTGGGAAAAGAAAGAAAACATCTTACCACAAATCAGTTACAAGACAAGGATATTTTTCATCACCACTTCTATTGAATATAAGTCTGGAATCTTTATCTAGAGACATTACACAAGAAAGAGAAATAAAATGAATAAGAATAGGCAAAGAAGAAGGAAAAATATCATTATTTGTAGATGACATGATACTGTACTTAGAAAACCCAAAGAACTCCAACAAGAAGCTACAAGAATTAATAAACAAATTCAATAGAGTAGCAGGATAAAAAGTCAATACCCAAGAATCAATAGCATTTGGCTACACAAATAACAAACTCACTGGGAGAGAAATTGAAGAAAAAATATTGTTCACAATAGCATCAAAAAATGAAATAATTAGGAATTAATCTAACAAAGGAAGTAAAAGATCTATACAATGAGAATTACAATACTCTGAAAACAAGAGATGGGAAAGGATTTCAGAAAATGAAAAGATATTCCTTGTCCCTGGGCAGGATGAACCAGCATTGTGAAGATGGCCATACTCCCAAAATTGTTATACAGATTTAATGCAAGCCCTATCAAAACACCAACATAACTTACAGAAATAGAGAAAACAGTCTTAAAATTTATTTGGAACCAGAAAATATCTAGAATACCATATGCAATACTGGGAAACAAAGGCAAAGCAGGAGGCACTAAACCCTCAATTGAAATTATATTCAAAGATACTGTGATGCAATCAGCCTGATACTGGGAAAAAAACAGATTTGAGGATTACCGGAACAAATTACAAGATGCATATACAACTACAAACACACACAGCCATCTTATCATTGACAAAGGGGCCAAATGTGTTCAATGGAAGAAAGATAGCCTCTTTAACAAAAGGTGCTGGAAAAGCTGGCTCTCTAAATGATGAAAATTAAAACTAGACCTAGGTCTATCACTGTGCACTAAACTAAAGTCAAAGTTCTAATCCTTAAAACATAAACAGTGAATCTCCTGGAAGAGAACGTAGGTGGAAATCTTGAAGACATAGGCTGAGGCAGACATTCTGTGAATAAGAACCAAACTGCATGGGAAGTATTTCAAAGAATCAACAACTGGAACCTCCTCTTATTGACAAATTTGTTCACATCAAAAGTAATCACTAACAGTGAAAAGGCAACCCACAAATTGGGAAAAATATTAACCAATAATCACTTAGACAAAGGTGTTCTGTGAAGAATATAAAAAGAACTAAAAAGCATTAGGCCACCCAAATTTAAAGATTCAACCCAATAATGAACATCTGAGATAGCACTCATAGTGATTCACCTGTTTAAAGCCTCCCAAGAATTGGGATTACAGGCGTGAGCCTACCACGCCTAGTCTCAATTGCCATCTCAGTGTACCCTAGGGGCTGAGCTGGCATGGCAGGCCTGGGGATCGAATCCCGGCCCCTGTGCCTGCTTGTACATGCTTTAATTTGCTTGGCTATTTGGCCGGCCTCAAAAATAATAGTTAATGTGCAGAATTTTCACTTTGTCTAACTCTAGGCTCATAACTGTGATCTAATCAACTACATGGAGGACAGGAATGTGTAATAGAAGAACCTCGCTTGAATACCTATCATCTTAGTCCTCTACATATATACCATTTCTAATGTCTTATTAATTATAATTATACTCTCTTTAAGATAAATAGCTAACAGAAGTAAATACAACGAAAAAATTAAGGTTTCTTGTAGGCAAATGTTAATATTCAATGATTTTTCAAATCTTGCAAAACTGTTAATCTGAGCAACAGATTTGATGATAAAAATAGATAATATAATAGCCATTTTTATTTAGCTATTCTTGTTTTGAAAAATCTGTTTTATGTATTGTGTTGTATGTTACCCAGTTTCTGTCACTGTTTCTGTTTTTGTTTTTACTCTTCAAAATAAAACAAAATTAAATTTACAGAATTATTATTTAAAAGATATTTTCTTCAATCTTCTGCTTTATACTTTTTGAAAATTTCTATATTTGTGAATATGTAATTATGATTCAGAAATAGGTCATTTTCTTTTCAGACTGAGGTAAGACTTGCATTAATTTCATCAACATAAGGGGAAATAACGGATGAAATTTTATAAACTTGAAAAATCAATTTAACCAACAAATGATTTTTCATGAAGTAAACATTTCTAGACAACAGAAATCAAGCACTGTTGTTAATTAGCACTGTTGTTAATTAAAAAGTAGTCATTGTCTGCAGTCATATAAGTTTGCAGTAAATATCCATACAATTTTACAATTATGACAGATACATATGTACATATGTATACATATATATAATATAATATATGCATATGGAAGAAAGCTATGAGTGAGTTGTTATAACAGGACATCTATTAACCAAAGATGTAGGAATATTTATTACACTAAAATTGGCAAAAGTTACAAAGAGGTACTTTGAGACCATTTCTAGGCTATTTTCTATACAGAATGATCATTTAATTACATTTCAGGTTCCATTGCTGATTTTCGCCATTGCAAATTTTCTTCCATTTATGCATTTTTGTCCTGTTTATGAGAGCATAGTAATATTAAACTTTTATGTATGTTATTTTATTAACTTTACTATTTCTTAAACTTAGTATACAATGCTTTCCCCTTATATGTTATGGTAAAATTGCAGTGCTCAGCAGTCAAGGCAAAAAAAAAAAAAAAAAAAAAAACAGGAAAACTATACAAATACTAGTGACAACATTTTAGTTTTCCCTCCTTATTGTTCTCATTTTCACTGCCTTTGTCCTAATGAATGTGCTATTTATGTGAGGACTTAAATATGATCAAATATGTTTTATGTTTGAAGAAAATCAAAGAATCATTATTATTTCATTTTTCTCTCTGACAATATCTTTGAAAATATTTAAAATATATTTAGCACTTCTCATTTTTAGAAATTTTTCATCTCAAAATACTATCATTTATTTCCTTATATTTTATTTCAATTTCAATGAATAAACATTAATGACATTAATCATAAATTGAAGTAAAACTTTTTTATTTATTTATTTATTTATCTATTTATTTATTTATTTATTTATTTATTTTGCAGAACCGGGGATTGAACTCAGGCCCTTGCGC
>NDGN011173533.1:0-22146 GCA_002564285.1 Tympanoctomys barrerae | reverse complement strand
ATCATGGCCCTCCATTTTGAGACCGGACTCGCCTCTTCCAACTCGAGTTCAATATGGGACCGACAACACATGTTTGAACGATGAGGCTACACTAAGTATCCATGTGCATTCTGGGACAGAGAGATGGACCAAACAGAACCATTCACAGAAGAATGCAATTTTTAAAAATACACTTAGGTGAAATCTTAAGCATTCTTGAGGAAAGGGAGCCTATGCAACAACCATTACCTTCAGCTTTGTAATTGCTTCTTTGAAAACACCAACAACATTACCTAACTCAAAATATTTCAAATAATCCACATTCACAATTTTACCTCCTAGCCCTGAGCTCCTCCTAAAAGTGTCCATCTAACAGTCCGTGGATAGGAGGCCGCATGCACTCTCTCCACGGCAGACCCTTGCACAGTGTCGGAGGAGCGCAATCCCAGCAGTTCAGTCCCATCTTCAGTACTGCCATGGAACACAGGGCAGACCCTTCTGCTCATACCCGCACGCAGGAATCGCCCACCTCCCTAGAACTATGTGGCCTGCCACGCTGCATAGCTGGTGTGCGGGAAACATCATGAAGACTCCAGTAAAAGTTGTAAATTCTTATCCTTTATGCACGTGAAATTTTAAGGACAGACACCTATCTAAGTGGATCTGACTGCCGACACACAGGTTCACCCATGGAGACAGCACGGCTCCTCTGGGGTGGCGCAGCAGGGGCCGTAAGCTTCCCGGCCCCTTTGCCCCCAGGCGCTGGCCCATCCTGTGCCAGCCAACTCAGTCTGTAACCAGACAGTGCTCCTGCCACCGCGAGCAAGCTCCGCGCCGCAACTAAGAGGCGAGCCAGCATGGTTTCTTCTGTAATTTCTCCCCCAGGGGTGGACGTGGGTGCTGGCCCTTGCTGCTGTGTGGTAGAAGCAGAAAAGAACAGTGAGGGCGGGAAGCTTCAAGATAGCAGAACTGCAGGGAGTGGAGAGGAGCCCAGAGTCTGCAGCTAGCATGTGCGCTAGGAACTGCCACGTTGCTGTTCCACGTCTGGTAGTGAAGGAAGCAGAAATGAGAATAAAAAATGCAAAAAAACGCACTGTGGTAACAAGGCTGCCTTGGCAGTTGGGACAATTCTGAGGTACAGAAATAAAAGAACTAGAGAAAGTGAAAAGACAACTTGAAATGAATATCCCACAATTCAGTGTTGAGTTCCTTATTCTACAAATAATTTTAAATTTCTATTAGTGCATATTGCACGGATGAGTGAGTTTCCTCCTGCAGCGCTGTGCGCTTCCTTGGAAGGCTTTCGGGCCATCGCCCTCCGGCGTGCCCTCTCCCCTAACCTTACTCCTTCCTGTCCGTAACAATCCCCATATTATGTCATCTCAGCCCCTTTCAGAGATTCCCCATGAGAGAAACTTCCATGTGCGAGGTGTGATTAAAAAACATGGTGTAAATTTTAAAATGTTTTCTAGGAAGCCACGACAGCAGGAGTCACCGCGCCGAGCCCCATCAGTGCCCAGCGCGCAGTCGTCTGCGGCTTCCGGGGCAGTCTGGCGTCCCTTCTCGTCAGGGTCTTTACTTGCGCTGTCCTGGCTGATGGATGTTTAGAATAGATTCAGAACACTTTCTTTTCTTGGTCATCTTGACCCTGGGGAAGAGCCAGGCCCCTCGGCTGCCCGATCAGCGAGGAAAGTGGCCGCGGACGTGGCGCGGCCTCTCGAGCTGGTCTTCGCTCTGGACAGACTCGGTGGCCGCCGCCGCAGCCGAAGCGGACCTCACAGAGACCCTCGGGAACGAGGTCCAGGACTGCCTCAGAAAGCGGCAAGAAAATGAACGAGTGTGTTCGGAACGGGGGGAGTATGTTTGAAGGGGAATTACTGGCAGTGTGTCTTTTATCATAATAAAGTTTTAAATTTAAACGGTATTTTTGATCCGCTGTTGCAAGCAGATGCGCGCACGCCGCCTGCAGCCTGGAACTGAACTCGCACGCACTAACTGTGTCTCACTCTCTCTGGCAAAGGCATAATTATGATGTTGATTTATAAAAACCTCTGAGAACAAAGCGCCATGAAACTTCAGAATGCTTATGATTAAGAAAGTTGGGAGACTCACCGCTATTTATTAATGTAACAAACTCTTCCAGGAGCGGCTAATTGTTTGCCTGATGCGCCATCGTAACTAGACAGAATTTACACGGACACCAGAGCCATGATATAAAGCTACAGTATATAAAACTAAAGCAAACTATATTCAGAGACAAATCTTATTATCATCTTGTAATGGGAAAATAATCAGCATTTACCAAAAGTACATACATCTTTAGAATACACTTAAAGGGTAAGGTAGACTCCAAGGGTTGGCAAAATTATTCCGTGAAGACTTGGACCATATCGAAGTCCTCTTTCCTTTACTGTTTCTGATAGCTGCAGCTCTGAGCCATGTATGGTTTCTGTCAAAACCACACAGGCCTGAGTCACAGAGGAAAAGCAGCCCCAGACAGCAGCAAATGGGTGGGTGCGGCTGCGCCCTATGGCGCTGCTCCTGACACGGCTCTGCAGTAGGCTCCCCGCTCTGAGTGTGCTAGGGGTGGCATGTGTGGGTTAGAGAAAGAAGCTGCACTCTCGGTTACTCCTCTTGCCTAGCCTCTCTGGTGCTGGGATTATGGGGTGCACCACCACGCCTGGCTAATTTTATATTTTATAGAATAAAAGATACCTGTAGTGCTTTCAAGATCTTTACCTGTTAAAGAAAAGAATAAGTAGAGTGCTCTTACCTGATTAGGTATCCTCAGCGGGGGCCGGGGACCTCCAGGGTACCGGGGTGACATAAAAGGCTAATGAAGCAAAGCAAATAAACAAACAAAACAGTAAACAGCACACTGTAAAATTCAGATCCGAAAAGAAACGACTTAAAAAGTTTAGAATTAATAAAACATAAATCAGTTCACTCTGCTTTATGGCTGCTTTCAGTAGAGTGCTCCAACAAAAATATAAGACTCTCAAAGATATTAAAATAATTACAGTAAAATTAAAAGAATATTAAGATAATGGTATCTAATTGGCAAAAAGAAGATTAAGAAAGAGACAAATGAATCAAAATAAAGACTTCAAGAATTTTACTGGCTATTACACAAGTTATGTTCTGCAGAACCTATATACTTTGGGTTAGATTTCAAAGTTTGATTACTTTTCTTTAATAATTTTAAACTTCTCAAATTCATCATTGCTTTTTTAGCTGTATGTAAAATGGTGGAGACATTTCTTTTCCAGGGGTCATTTATAGCTAGAAAAAGGGTTTGATTTTCTCTTATCAGGAGTTTGTTGCAATTCAGTATTGAGTATATATTTTAAAATTAAAATTTCTTTGCATTCTTTGACCCTAGAAGATTATGAAGTTAATATATTCAATAAGAGAAAAAGGTCTTATTTTAAAAGTCAAATTTATTTGTGTTATTAGATGCGGTGGCTCCCCAAGATGTGTGAAATGTTTCAGTCTAGAAACTGAACAGTGACCTGTGTGTATATGACTTCTGTGACTGTCCAGTGCTGAGTGGAAAGAAAATATTTTAATCACTTAGATTTGGGTACCACACTGATCCATTTATTAAATTATTCAAAACCCCAATTTTATTGTATTTTCTGAAATATCAAAAAATTATTTTATTTAATTATGCCTCAATGCAGAATTATGTAAGTGTATAATTCCCTGGGTGAGTTAAATGAGAGCACGGCATAGAATTAAACCTTGCCTTCACAATGTGTCTCCTACAAATATTTTGAGAAAATTAGATCTGTAGTTCATGACTATGCAGCTTCCATGGTTGTTCTAAAAGCAGTGCCCAAGAGCCTCGGCCAGCGTTCCTGCGCGTCCTTCAGAGGACCTGACTGCCGAGAGAAGCAGGCGTCTGGCTCTCTGTCCTCACAGGTTCGTGCTGTCAGGGCAGAAACGGGGTAGTGCAGGTGGTACAGTCAATGACGGTGACAGTGTAAGTTGATTTTCCAATTTTGACAAAGTTGTCTTAAAAGGTTTAGTTTTCACATATTTGATTGAAGTTGGCTCTCTTATGACTTCTGAAAATGCTCCCTAAATTGGATTGAGACATGATCTATCCATGACCAGTGAGTAGCTGATTTCTCTATCTTTTTCTTTTCTAAAGCATTCAAGGTCATTTACAAAACTCACTTCAGTTCAGAACTCCCTCCTACATTTTAATACTTAGGTATTGTGCCATTGGTTTTGTAGTGGTTGGCTTTCTTTATAACAATTTTTATGACATAACTAATTTAGAGAATGATGCCAATTTACTGAAATATGGAGAAATAAAAATAGGCTACTGATTATTCCTATCTTTAACAAAATCACTTTAAAATGCAGTACAGGGCAAAAACTATGTGAAAATATTACTAAATACCAAACGTTGAGATAATCATTAAGCACCTTTTTGAAGTACAGCATCAGAGCTTTGTACCTCAGTCCAAATGTGAAGAGCAGCCATGGTGTCACCTTGGTGGAGCATCTCAAGGAGAGCTGCTTGCTCTCCAACCATTGGCACTATGAACAGGCGTGTGTGTTTACTGGACCGTCTGCACTTTCCTATCCACTGGCCAGGGCTTGGGGGAGGTTCAGGACAGGACAGGCTAGAGAACCGCAGGGCCTCAAATTAAAATTAAGAGTGAGACTGCCTGTTTTTAGTCAATCTATTTCCTCTTGCTTATCTTTTTCTAGCTTATATTTTTGGTAAAAAACTAAAAATTGAAGATCAATTATAAACCTCAGTTTTTATACAATTAAAATCTAGTGAATTTAGATAAATCTACTTTTATCTGGAATGTAAGGACTTTCTAGATAAAGTAGCTACATATAAAATTAATGCTGTTGTCACATCAGCTTTTAATATTCAGACAGATCTTTATCTTACATGATCACAACTGCTGACTAAATCAGCTTGTGGAGACAGCAAGAGAATCCAAAAGAGTTCACACAGGAATAACGGACAGTTCCTGTGCTGATATCTGGACTTCACTGTTAGAAATCAGTTTGCTTTCAAATATAATTCAAAATATTAAAACAAATTTAAATTGCTTTATACTAAAACATTAATCTGCTCAACTGAAAATACAAAGCTGATCTGCTGGTCAGCATGCTACTGTGCCGGGGCAGCACTCCTCACTCAAGTGAGAGCTCTCCATGTTCAGGGTGAGGTTTATTTTTGTTTTCAATAGTTAAGGCATCTAATATTTTGAAAAATTATTCATTTATATTGTGTATAGAGAAGAGATCTGAGTGGGAGCTAAGGGTCCTGGCTCTGGGCTTTGTGCCACCGCTCATTCAGAGTGGCCTCGAGCTGCGAGCCTGTTAGTCTTGGCACCCCTCACACGGGAAGTGCACCCGGATGAGCCCTAAGGTCCTTAGGACAGCGGTTGGCTGGGTAGGTGCGATGCAATTTGCTCACACAACAAATATCACTAAGATCCACCGAGATGCAGCTCTGCTGATGCATACTGGGGTGTCCAGGTTCGTAATTAAGAGAAGAAACCACCTCCTGGGAACATTGTTCTCTACATCAGTCCACTAATCTGGAACAAATAGAATGTTCCATCCACCAAATAGCAAGTTATCAATAAAAATCTAAAGAAATAGCCTTTCAATCCGCTCTTCCCTCAGAGTCCTGTCACATCACCCTCCTTGGTAGAGCATGCAGCGTTGTGCCTGATGAAAACCAAGGCTGTGCTTCCAAATGCTTCCAGGTTAGGCAGGGCTTCCCAGGCAAGGCGCTTCCCAATGGGAGATGAACTGGGCAGCGTGAGGCAACGGCGCTCACAGAAACTCCTGTTTCCACACATCTCAGCCATGCCTCGCTATGCACTGAATGTCCGTGTCCCCATAGATTGCCAAGCTGACGTTCTGAGCCCCAATGTGAGTGATGTGGGTGGAGGTGGAGGCTTGGAGGTAATGAGGTCACACAAGGAAAATGTTCAGGAACAGGGTCAGTAATATATAGATATCTCATAGCCTGCCTCTCTCCCTCGCTCCACCTGTCTCTCTCTCCGGCCATGAACATACCATCATCTGCTAACAAGTAAGCTGGCCTTCTCCAGAAGGGAACTCACTCTGTGGACAGCGCTTGGCCCTTGAGCTTTGTAACATTCAGAACTCAGGTGAGTACAAATCTGTCCTGTAAGCAACCCAGTCCATAGGATTTTTATTAAAGCAGCCTGGCTAAAATGCTCTAGAAGGAATGAGGCAAAGCAAGTGGAAGGAAGTGAAAAACATATACTATCAGGAAATCAATAAATATTTGATGACAAAATGAAAGGAAAAAACACGCTAATAGAAATACCAATGAAGTGTCCAGCTCATTTCCTGCAAATAGTCTTTTAGAGAAGAAATTACACCACTTAGAATTATAACTTATTTCAGAATGAATGTCATTAAATTTTAAAGGATTATTATTTTCCATTATATCTAGAAATTGTTCATGGAATTTTTAACCTCTGCTTTCCTAGCAGGGAGATTTTCCCTTCATTCCTTGCTCTTTCTGCTAGTGCAAGGTGGTAGCTTCCCTCTTCTTCTTCTATCTTCCTGAAGGCCTTTGCGTTTCACCTGATTCCTAAGAATTCAGTGGAACTGGCTCTTTGTCTTCACCTACACTGAGTAAGACAGGTTTCTCAGTCAGGTCTTTGTAGCTCAGAGGGCCCCAGATCATTCAGGGGAACTGCTTTATAAATATCTCACTGGCAGTGAAATTACAGAGATGGGAACATTTTACATCCTACTTAAGACATACATAATAAAACTGTACATCTTAAATGATATACTGCTTGAGAGGTAATTCTGTTAATATTTTCTAAAAATAGTTTCTGAAAGTGTATAACTATGATCCATCAATACCATTATATTTGTTTACCCTCAAGTATGAGTTTAAATGTTACTGACTCTTTAAAGACTCTCTAGCATCCTTCCTGTTAATTTCTTGGTGTTTTCTTTATATTATTTATCAGGGAGGATCTAGTATGCTACAGTTTAGTATTTGATATGAAGGACACCCACTCAGAGGAGGAAACACAAAACAATATTAGAGTAGGAAATTACCTTAATGTCAAGATAATTAGCCTATAAAATAATGCTAGCATTCCTTAGAATCTCTAAAATTGATGTAGTAACATATATCAGCCTTTTATTTTGACTACTTCAACTGGGCTTTAGACATTCTTTAAATCTTGGTCCTGCAGTATAACGTAATAATGAAGAAAATTTTAAACAATTGAAAAGTATAAATTTTTTTCTTTAAAATACCAATCACAAGTATGTTTTATAGCCTATATTTTATGAGCACACTTCAGAAAAAGACAATAAGGAAGAAAGATAATTACTTAAAATGGACAACAATTACACTGAGGGCAGTTTATTTTTTTATTTTTTAGTGGAACTGGGGATTGAACTCAGGCCCTTGTGCTTGCCAGACAAGTGCATATTCTACTGAGCTATCTCCCCGGTCCCTTGAGAACAGTTTATACTTTGGAAAATTTAGAAGCCCAAGATAATTCTGAAACTGACAATTACATAGGACTTCTTTAATTTAAGGTAACTTTGGGCTTTTTAAAAAATTTAGCACAGGATCTATAGGGCCTCACTACATAGATCGGATTCCTAGTGATTCTCATGTTTTTAGGCTCTCAAGCGCTGGGATTACAGGCGAGTGCCACCACACCCAGTCTCAATGGCTGTCTCAGCGCGCCCTGGGGGCAGGGCCAGCACAGCACACCAGGGATTGAACACGGCCACTGCACTCCGCCTAAGCAGGCGCTTTAGTCCGCTGAGCTGTCTGGCTGTCCCAACTTTGGACTTTTTTGAAGACAAAGTTTTTTGGTGAAATTTTCTTCCAAGTTTAAAACAGAAAACTTCTTAGATGACTGAAACACATAGTTACCAAGTTTAAGAAAATATGAATTTAAAACAATGAAGCAGTAACTGTGCACTTAAAGGACTTTACACTTTATGAAACGACTTACTTAATATTTTACGAGTTATGACATTCACTTATAATAAAATAGGATTTCTTATATAGTCTTATTTGAATGTCTTTTTGACATATATCAGAGCAAAAAAAAAAAATTTTTTTTTTTTTGTTACCAGGAATCAAACTCACAACCTTGCACTTGCCAGGCAATCCCGGTAGCCCCCTTCCCCAAAGCAAGAACTTTTCTCCTTTTCCTTTTTCATTAAACTAAGCTCCATATTTTTAGAGAATGTGTAAGTGTTCTCAGCTGCTGTTGGCTCCGTGCCTATCTATGCAGCTTCCTGGGCCCGGGCCCCTGGGGGCAGGGACATCCTGGGTGCACATTCCGTTCCATATCCGGACTCTCTTGTCCAGGCCACCCCCTCCCCCTCAACCCTCCCGTAATGCATAATGCTCCATGCATTACCCTGGCTGCTGCCCACTGCAGCCCTGCAGGGAGGCCAGGAAATTTGCATACAGCGTGGTAATTAGCATGCACTCTGGATTCACTAAAAGAAAGACCACAACCAAACTGAAATTAAGTTAGCAAGCTCTACCTCACTTTCCTTCAACATTTTAGTGGTGTTTTAGTAACAGTTTTTGGCACATTTGTGTATTTAAAATTAACTGCTAAGGGGAACCAGTCGATCGCGTGGGAAATGTTGGGAAATGGCTGTGATAGTAGGAGAAGAGTCGCATCACTGATAACCACGCTCATCACAACATGATAAGGTCATGAGGGCAGGCAGCGAGCTGCTAGCCACTCCTCGGGTGCGGGGCAGAGTGGCACTTGCTGCGCAGCTCGTGGGCTCGGGAGTGCGCTCCCTGCCTGATGTATGAAAGGCTCTCGAAACCAGCCAAAGAGGAAGGAAGCTTGGTCCTCTGGTACAAACCTCTGTCTGGCCAATTTACCTGTTTTGTTAAAAACAATGATGTCTCTTCATATTGCAAAGAGCAACTGTCCTGTTCACAGTATATCTGGCCATGTGGTAGTAAAATGCTTACAAATATCTAGTCAAGAGGGAAAACCTTGATTGCTTAACTAGGATAAGTTACGTCTTCCAGAGACCCTCAGAAGAGTAAGAAAGAACAAAGTCCTAGAGACCCCAACACAATGCTGAATTAAAATGAAAATATCCATTTTTACAACATATAAGAGAACCTACAATTTAGATGACAAACAAGGCTCTTTATTTTCTCCTCCTACTTTCAGGTTTTTCTAACTATTTCTGTGTGCAGGTTTTTGAATCATGCTTCTCAGGCAGTTCGCGCAGTAGCAGCAGTAGCCGCCCCTCGGTACAGGAGGACGCGGGTCATTTGCCTCGGAGGCCTGCTAGGGGGGCTCCTTCTCGAGCAGCAGCTGTGAGAACTCTAGACAGCAGCTCACGTGCGGAGGCCGCTGCCTGCTGGGATTGAAGCGCGTTTTCAAAGTTTACAGTCCTTGGGTCAAGTCTCAGAAATAAGCCTTCAACAACAGATTCTCTTTCCATTAATTGTAACTGTCCTACGAACCTGTTTTGAAACTGTCCCATTGCTATTTGTTTCTCAATAAAATCAATAAAAAAATTAAGTTAAAAAGTGATGTTTATTCACATGGAGCTATCTCTACTATTGCTACCTCATTAAAAGTGAAAAGAAATATTTAAAATATTTATTTACAAATTTGCCTGAAAATAACAATAAACCAAATATATATTTAAAAAAAAAGAAAAGTTTCAGCAGCCGAGCAGTGACACGCACCTTGCACACCGCCTTTTGGGTGTGAACATCTTTAGACCAGAAACTCATAAGAAAGTAGTTATTTGCCGAAGTGTAGCTGCCTCTCTTAACATTACGCTGAAGCACAGACACAGCGGCCGGGCGCGTGGAGCTGTTCTGGCGCATGGCGCTGCCCCGAGGTCCCGCCCGCTGCACACGGATCACAGACCTCTTCCCCCGGCCTTGCACAGGGCTCTGGGCCTGGAGTTAATCTTTCCAATATTGCTTTCAGCATACTATTTTAAGCAGCTACAAGGAATAAAACTACTTCTATGGCATAAAATTTATTCTAGACTCTAAACTCAAGTTTTATATAGATGTGATAGGCCATAATTATTCAATTCTAGAAAGGTAATTAAATATATTTGCTGTAAGATTTAATCAAAAGCATAAACACTCTCAAGACCACAATATTAGCTATTTATTATGTCTATTTTTTCATTAACTAAAGTTATCTTTAAAATAAGAAAGGCCAAAAACAAACAAGGCAACTGCACACACAGCCTTTGGGGCCAGGAACATAGCTCAGTAGTCTAAAGTGCCTGCTTAGGCAAGCTTAGGCAAGAGTGCAGGGACCGTGGTTCAATCCCCCACACCACAGGCCAAGCAAGCCCTGCCCCCCCAGGTAAGGCTAAGCCAGCCACAAAAAAAGTTATCTTTACATGATTCATTTTTTTGCGGGGGGGGGGGTATTGGGTATCAAACTCAGTTCTGCTGAACTATCTCCCTGGCGCCTACATGATATTCTCGATACAGATTTCATTCTATATTTCACTTGTAAGTAAATACTTCTTAACTTAAATGTGTTAACTTTATTGAAGTCCAGTTCTACCTATAGTAATATTGGGAAAACTATTTTGAAAAATCATTAGTGACTTGATTCCTTATTTTACCACAACTGCATTTCATATAAGAACTGCTTACATATTTTTGTGTTTATAACTCTACGAGATGCTTCAGGAGTTTTCTGTAGAAAAGTAATGATGCATAAATTATACATCAGATGAATTTAGTTAGAGTTTCTCTACAATTCATACATCCTAATTTGTTTCCTTTCTTCTGTTTTTCATGAGCATCTCCATCAGACGTTTCTGACACCCCAGTGCATACGACACTCTTGATTAACACATCTTAATTCCAGCTAGTACTAAACCAATTTAGCTTCCCAAAAGATATTCTTGGGCTGGCTCATCCTGCTGATAAGCGCAAGTGTGTGTTTTATCTCCTGTATGTCTTAGATATTCTATCATCATCAACACTTAATTAAAAGAACTCAATAAAATAACTACATAGTCAGAACATACCCAGCCTTCTCGCCCTCACCCTGGCAATCCTCCCCACGGATTCAGGTGACACAGACGCAGCCTCCACATCTGTGCCGGGTGCCCTGAGGAGGAGACCTGAAGCTGGCCTCTTTTGCCGCCTTCCTCCCCGCACTGCGTCCTCATGGCATGCTGGCAGCCTGGCTGTGACGCGCGGGGCCGGCCGCCGCTCTAATTCATGAAAGTCTGAGTGACACTGTATACGTATTTTAATAATCTGCTTAAGTCAGTTTACAGACAGAATGTGCACAGCATATAGATATTTTTGTTGTCCTTAAGCCCCTTTACTGATAAGGACAGTGGCAGGCCAACTCACTGAGAAAATAACAGCTTGGGGAAGAAAATAAATATGAGGTTGGTAATTTAGGACCCCAAATCAGACTGATTCAATTTAACCTACAACTTAGTAACTTTTATAAAACACCTGACTTTTCATGAAAGAATGCAAGACTGTCTCTGTCCCCTCCCTTTCCCATTTCATAGTTATGTTTCTGTGTGAAGTTGTTCTAGAAGAAAGCGTGGGAGACAGGTAGCTCAATTTACTTAGCCGTCCACAGCAAAAGCACAATGCAACAACGTAACACAACACAACCCGCCCTGCACGTGGTCTTGACCCTTCTGGTCCCCTGCTGAGGTCATCCTTTCATATCCCATCCGGAGACAGGGGCGCTGGATACAGAAAGGGAACTGGGGCTTGGTGTTTGGATGCAGCTGGCTGGTGACACATGCTTTTACTTTCTCTGGAAGAAAATTCCCTAGACACTATCATAGTCATTTGGGACTGCACTGTAAACGTGAAGTCTACAGCTAAAGCTCAGTTCTTACCTAGGATAGTCTTTCTACAGAACCGGTTTCTGTAGAGGTGATTGCTGCACTGAGTGTGTGCCGGGCAGCATATGACATGGCGGATGACTCTCGTCCTAGAACCTTTTCTACTCTGGGCCAGGTGGTCACGCTTCCTGGCTCCCTTGCTGTTTCATGGGCTGCTCCTTCCATGCCTCTTTGCTATTCTTTGTCACCTTCCAGACTTCCTCTCATTGGACGCCCAGCACCTGTCCCTGTGCAGCATCTTGCCCCTGTACCCAGTTCTGGTGTTGCCCCCAAGGCTCATAGCTTTCAGTGAATCAAGACCTGGGAGGCCCGCAGGCCTCGGCCCAGTGCCCAGGCTCTTCTGTCACACTCTCCTCAGAATTGTGCTATGCCTCATGGCCACCTCACTCTTAAGGAGTTCACAAGAGGCATCTGGACTTCCTCTGCACTCTTCCCCTTGAAATTTTACCTGCTTCACTAGGTATCAGCTCCGCTGTTTCCAACTGAATAGGCCACATGCCTCAGTGTCGTCCTTGACTTGTCCTATTTTTTCACTAACACATACACAAAGCATCGCCAAGCCTTGTTGGCTATAATTTCAAAACAGATAAGAGAATTAACTCGGCTTCTCTCCACTGTCACCACCTGGGTGCACAAGAATCTTTTGCCAAAATTCTGCAGTAACATGCAAACTAGTCTTCCATTTCCACGCTGTCCTTCTGTAGGCTAAACTCAACACTGCTACAGCAACTGTTAAAATCCCCCATGCAGAGAAAAACCCAGGCTCTAGCAAGAATTACAAAGTTCTTGGGCTGGGAAGATAGCTCTGTGGTCTAAGCACTTGCCTGGCAAGTGCAAGGACCTGGGTTTGATCCCTGGTACTATAACATGCCATGCCCCAGGAACCCTGAGCATGCTGAGCCAGCCACCAAAACCAGGCCTGGCGGTGCACGCCGGCAATCCCATTTCTGGGAAGGCTGAGATAGGAGGATCACTACGAGTCTGAGCTGTGTAGTGAGACCCTGTGCCAAATAAATAAATGATTTTTTAAAAGTAAACAGTTGCTTAGTTCTTGGTCTGGCTTCCTCTCATCCACAGCTTCATATCTGCCCCTCCCAGTGGACACCGTTTATCTGTGCAGACCTTCTCGTCATTCCTAACAGTCATGTGTTGAACTTGGGGCCTCTGCATTTGCCTAGCTCTTGGCCAGGACGTCCTTCCCTCTTTATCACATGGTTTGTATCCTCATTTCCTTCAAATCCTTCCTCTAACGACATTGTTATAGCTTGCGTCTAAACGTCCCCAGAGGCCTGAAGTGCTCATAGCAGGGACTTTGGGGAGATGATAAGACTGCGAGTACTCAGACGATTGGTGACTGACAAGTTTATAGCCAAATGCAATGTGGGAAGGTGATGTGGTTGGAGGAGGTGGTCCCTGGGGGTGTGGCCTAGCAGGGTTTATCACCCTCCCCCTCACGGGGCGTGGCCTGGCAGGCTCTACCTCCCTCCCCCTCACGGGGGAGGGGGGGTTGTGGGGGTGGTCCGGCAGAGTCTACCTGTCTCCTGCTTCCTTGATCTATGCTTCCTGCCACCATGCTCTGAGCTGTTTCTCCTCTGGATGCCACCCTGCTTGGGAGCCAGCTGACTATGGACTGAGACCTCTAAAAACTGAACAAAACAGAATTGTGGGTGTCAGGTGTTGTGTCTCGGGGCTGAGAAAGTAACTAAGACGGACATCTCTTTGATCAGTCTTCCTCTGGCCACTCTAACCAAAACTTTCATTTTTTTCCCTCTCCTTTTTTCTTGCCTTAGCCTTTGTCATTGTGTAAGGTATTATAAATTCTGTGATGGTTAGGCTGATATCTATTGTCTTGTCTACTATAGTAACAGTCTCGAGAGGGCACAATAAATATCTGTTGTTGAATGTCTTTGGTAATTTTAGTGTTTTTCAAATTACTATGTAAGACCCATCTGTTTTAACAGGCAATAGGAACAATAAAGCCAAAGGATTTCTAGCCCCACACTACCCACATCTAGGAATCCTGATAGAGTGGGAGCCGGGTGACTCCTAGCGCCCTTGTATGAGAGGTCCCCCTGACACATCTGGAGAACCACTGCCCTTAACCTTCACATTTCTTACATGCTACCTCTTACCACATCCATATCAAACAAGTAGTGGGCCAAGTCTGGGCTATTGTCTATTCTTGTATATAAAGTTTTACTGGAACACAACCATACACATTAACATATGTGGTGTCTATGTTTGAATTATGCTACAATAAAATAGCTGCACAGTTGTGAAAGAGACTATGTAGCTCTCAAACTCTAAAGTATCTGCTATTGGGATCTTTTCAGAAAGTTTTTCATGCCCTGACATAGAACGTGAAGTAAATGAGTCCTAAACACTACTTAGAGATAAGTGGGTTTCCCTAAAGCTGAGGGCTTCCTGAATATATTCTTAAGGCAAATCTAGCCCGCCTCTATGACCAAGAAATTAATGACATTTCACACCCCATTATCTATAATTCTCCAAAAAATGTTGAACACTTTGGCTTCTATAAGGAACAATGAATAAAAACTAAAATTATGTTATAAATAGCTTTGGCATACTTGCAGTTTGCTTTTTTTGGGGGGGGGTAGGAGACTTTGATAAAAAGCTGAAGCACTATGGAAAGAATATTTAATAATATGATCTTTCCCAAAGAAAAACTGCAGTTTCAAATTGTCTGAAAAAGAGCCTTGCTCCTCCCGCAGATGCGGCTGGGAACCGTCCTGCGGCTCCCTGTGCACACTCGGATGCCTTTGGTGGCAGAGTAGCACGAAAGGGAAGGGGACACCAAAGCCTGACCAGGGAGCCAGGCTAGCTTTTTCCAGAGTGCTCTCTCAGACCAACATAGAGTAAGCAGCAGTCTGATTCCCAGCAGCAGAGTGTCAAGTTCTGCTCTGCCGGGACCAGGAGACCCCGCACCTACGGCCCCTGGCCCCCGCGCTGTTCTCAGCGCCTTCTCTCATTGCTCTGGGGCTTTCGCTGTGGGAACTGCAAGTTTTAAAAAGCTTATTTGGTTATTCAAGCTGAGCAGTTTTAATTTGTTCTAATAGTTAAGGCCAGAAAAACTATTACCACAACTGCAGGATAGCATTATCAAAGCCAGCAGCTGCCAGGCACCTTTATTTTTTTAGTTGCTTTTATCTTTGTACTAAGGAAAGACTTGTTTTATTTTCAACATTTAGAATCCCCTTTCTTTAAAGATTCAGAATTACATTTCTAAGAAAATTAAACTTAGCTTTTATTGCTTATTCTTAAATAAGAAACTTTTCCTGACTACACTATCCAAAGTGGTGTAATACTATAGCTGAGAAATACTGTTTCTAATGTCTGAATTTTAGAGCTACACATACAGATAACGCAAGCTAACTGCTCGAGACTTTCAGCACACTACTCATTCAAATGAAGAAAGGGTACAACACCTAATCTTTTGGCCCACTATCCAAGATGTAAGGTGACAGCTGTCACTCCAGGCGAGGGAAAAAGGGGTTTCTCTGGTTTAGAGAATTTCCAAAGACTGATTTCTGCGACAGCCTTGGTCATCAAAGACAGCAGGAAGGCCAAGCTTTGGAAGAGAAGACAGTGCCACGACCAATAATAGAGGGCAGCTGAGGAAGCTGGTAGACTATTAAAGCATGTGTGCAAATTTTAGGGTAAAACAGGCGCTGCTGATAATGAAATGGCTGAATTAATGAAGCCTGGGTGGGCGCTAAATTGGGATACAAAGGTGTGCTTCCCATATAGGATTTATTTCTGGAAAAAAAGAGTATATCCTAGAAGCATTTATCCTGGAGCTTGTACAAACATTTATTCTTGCTTTTCAGTTTCAAGTGTTACCGTAAGTATTTTTCGCTTCAGCTTGCTTCTGTGCCTCTTACAGTACCAACCTCGCCGCATCCCTGCGGGCTGCGCTTCGGTCCTGCTGCTTTACGGCTGTCACTCACACTGCGGTTCTCTAGTCAACAGCAACAGCGTGGAGAAAAAGGCAAACATTTTCCTGTTTCTTCTTCTGTTTGTATGCGTTATTACTGTGGCAAAGCATTAGGTCAGCTCACTACAGGGCAGCCTTACTAAAAATAGAGCCTTCGCCACCGGATCCGAGCAGCGGAGCTACCCTCCGTGGCCGCCGGGGGGCAGCAGAGCGACCCCAGCGCGCCGGCCGGCCGCGCAGCGCGCTTCAAGCCCGACCCTTCTCCCGCCGTATCAGCGGTCTGATCAATTTAGATTTTAAAATATGGGTGACAGCCTCGGTCTGACACTAAATTACTCAGTGTAGTTTCTCTTCAACAAGTATTTATAATCCTATTCACGTCAAAGCCTTAAATATACAATCCAATACCAGCATAATATTCGTTTTCAACAGATTCAGGTAAGAAAACTAAAGGTCTAGTGAATAAAATATAGTAAATATATCAAGATAAAAATAAAAACAAAATACACGAAGTGGTAAAAGATAAATATCTTTAGACTTTTATAATTTAGACACTGATCAGTTTATCTCTTATTATTTATAGACTCAAAGATAGCATCCATTTTAGCGGCTATGAAAAGATTACCTTGCTTTTATATGAAAGACATGGACACGTCCAGGTTTCGTTTGCTTGCTCTTCGAGACCGGGCTCGCCATGTGGCCCAGGCTGGCCTTGAACTCACAGCCACCCACCGCCTCAGCCCCTGAGAGCTGGGGTTCGAGCCCGTGCCACTGCCCAGCTAATGTGTTTAGTTTGTAATGATTATTAGCAAGCTATCCTTCACGCCTTGAAAGCTCTCTGTGGGAAAAGGCAAGAGCAGAAAACACTAATCCTCCTCATGAGTATTTAGATAGACTACGACATAAGCATCGGTTTAGTGTTCTATAAGCTCTAACCAGTTCACGAGAGGAGCCTGTTACTCGTCGTAAACTCCTGCTTTACAAGCAGGCTGAAGCAGAGGCCGGTTAGCAGAGGCCGAGCCAGGACTGCTCCTGAACCTGCGCCTCTGGCTTCCTCAAGCCATCTCCCCCAGACAGCCTCAGGAACCACGCACCCGGGAGGCCTCGCCTGCCTCAGCTCTGCTGACCTCCGTGCAGGCTGCGCCCCTGGCGGGGGCATTAGCAGATGTGACCTCAGAGTGGTGTTGTTCACGAGGTCCCAGGCCAGGGCCACTCTCAGAGGCCAGGCGAGCGCGCGCGGGAGCCGGGGGAGAGCTTTGTGTTGGGCCTAATTACTGCTGCTCCTCCCACTCACAGAAGCAGCTGAAGCCTGCGTTTCAGACGGGGTCACAAGAAAGCGCCATTCAGGCCCCGAGAAAGCTGGGGCTGCCATCACCGATGGCATCGCTGTGAGGCCCTCAGAGAACACCAAAGTGTCTCTTTCCTAAAGTCTGGTTGTGCTGGTCGGTGCTGCAGAGGGCAGTGCTTGGGAGCCTGGCACGCAGACCCTGGCCACAAGGGAGAGCGAGTTAGGGGGCACCCGCCTCTGGACAAAGGGGAAAGCTTCATGTGTCAAGCTCACGGGTATCCACTCATTTCATCTCCGGTGTCTCCAGAGTGCCCCTTGATTTCTCCATTTTCTCTTGTAAGTTCAATTGAATTACTAAACAAGGCTCAGCAAACCTGACAAGGTGCTCTTCCCCTCTAGCAGTACTGCCCTGACCTGGGGTCGGCTTGGAGACCTCTTCCTGGGCTCCTGTAATATCCGGGTCTCTGCTGCAGATTCCAGGGTTCTGCTCCCCTCACTTGGCTGTTAAATGTTCGCGTTTCCGCAGCTCCGCGGTCTTCTTAACCTCTCCATCGCGTACCTGCTCCTCCTGTGATGATGCGCCTGCTATTTTCATCTTTACATCTCTGTCTGAGCTTCAAGCTTGCACGTCGGCCTAATGCGGGCCTCGCAGAGACCTAACTCACTGTCTCCAACCTCTTTGGCATTTTGTGGTCTCTATCTTAGAAAGGCCCCTCTGCTCAGATCAGACTCCTAAACCAGGATACTATCCCTGAGTTTTCCCTTCACAATGCCCGCACTGACTTCTCTGTCTACTCCTCAGTCTCTCCATGTCCACTGCCTCTCCTAATGAAGCCAGCGCTGAACTCTGCCGGGATCACTAGACCCAGGGCTCTCCACTGCCGCCTGCACGCTGCCGCTGGAGCCTGCAGGAGGCCTCCTGGCGCTCCCCTGCCCCCTTCAGAAGTTCCTGACGCCCTAGGACAAAGTTGGGGCTTTCAGCACCCCGCAGTCCACAAGGCCCACTTCTCCACTCTTCACGCTCCTTCCCACAGCTTGACGAGCCCCAGCCAGCCTGGAGTCCTTGGTTTTCTCTGGGTTTCCGAGACTCACTTTCCTTCCTCCTGAACACTCTCTGCTTCCTTAGCCTGCCCATAGGTCCCTTTCGGACACCACCTGGACATCACTCCGGGCCTGGACAGCTCTTTCCCGCGTCTGCCGCTCTCCGCACCGGACTTGTGACCTCCTGCGCTCCAAGCACGTGACATACCCGCCTCGCACCCCAGGCCAGAATTCCTGCCTGGGAAGTGCCTTTAGGCCGCGGAGGGCAGGGCTTAGGTGGACCCCGAGGCCTCCAAAGCGCGAACGCGGCATGTGCAGCCCGCCACCCTGCGGGAACATCTCCGGGCTCCCCGCGCGCCGCACCTCGGGCTCTCGCAGGCCGGGAAGGCCTCCTGCACAGGCTGCGTCTTTCCAGCCGCGCGCCGGGCTCCTTCCTCTGCTTGCCAGCGAGGGTAGGAATCGGCCCCCGCGCCCTGCCGTCGGGCGCTGCCACCCCGAGGCCTTCCCACCTCGGGCACCGCCGCTCCTCTGCTTGTTCTGATGAGCCCTTCGCAGCCCCGTCATTCCCAGCACAGGCGGGCTGGGTGGCTCTCGGCTCTTGCGGGCCGGGCCTTCCGCTCTCCGCCCACTGCCCTGGGTAGGGGCGCTCGGGCGGGACAGCGCGGCCTTTAGATGCCCATACGGTACCCAGCCCCCAGGGGACTCGCGTTTTTACCACTGTGAAATCACTCAAACAGGTTAACTCTGCTTCAGCTGCTCTTGAGAAGAGATCGAAAAAAGTCGGGGAAGGTGAGCAGGGTGCGTGGAACCAGGCGCGGGTGCGGGGACGCGCGGATGCCGCGGCTCAGCACCGCGCAGCATGGAAGCGGGCTTCTCCGCAGCCCGGTCCTCTGCGCAGGAGCTGTGCGTGAGCCCCGCCGGAGCAGATAAACTCCTAACCCTAACTCATCTCTGGCAAGAGAGAACTGAGGATAAAATCACGAATAACAATCAACTATGACCTTTAAAAGGCAAGGTCCGAGTAAGTGCTTCTCTGGCAAGCGCAAGGACCTGAGTTCAAACCCTGGTCCCGCCAAAATAATAATGATAATAATAAATAAATAAATAAATAAAATAAAATAAAAGGCAAGGTCCACGCATGGCCCAGGCCTAAACTTCCTGAATGTAAATTCCGGCCCCGTTGCTTCTGCTTCTGTGAGGCTCGGCGACCTGGCAGGCTTCTCCTCGCGCAGTGGGAGCGAGGTAACGGGCACCCTGCGCCTCGGGCTGCTGTGGGCAGAAAGTGCTTATATACGGAAAGCATTTAGGGCAAGGCAAGCTCGCAGGAAGCAGCCATTGTGAGCTGTGATTAGCGTTATCTTAAATGGTGGCTGTTTAATTAATAATCAACATTATAATCTGCTCTTAGATTATAAGAAAGGACCCCTGAGACAGAGCTTTAAGAAGACTCTTAAATATTCTAAACTACTTGAGTATTAATATAGGAACAGCTGAGCAAATAAGCCTGTCCTAAAAGACCACAGTTGGTACTAGGTTCCAATTAAGACCTTTTAATTCAAATGATGCACTTTGCAAAATTACTTATAATTTTATTTCTCCATTTTCACATTTATAAGTACCCTACAATTAGGGTATGGGTTAACCAACAAATGATTATCAAGGACTCTGAAAATCTAAAAACTGAAGGAACAAATTATCTTATAAGAACCTAATTTATTAATAATATAGCATGTTATGCTAATTCTTATAATGCTTTCTAACTCTAGTCCTTAACTTCTAAATTCTTAATTTTTCCAAAGAACATTATAAAATTATGTATAAATTTCAGAATCTGGTTGGTTGAGTTAGGATACGGTCAGATTTAATATGTGAATAAAATTACAAAGGTATATCTTATAATCCTAAAATCATTATCATCATTGCTAATGGCAGCCACTTGAAATTGTGAAATATTAGTGTATCTATTTGACAATCTGATCTTAAAATGCTATGTAATGATATTCATTAAATTCCAGCTTAGCAGGCACAAAGATGATTCTTAAAAGTGTTCTGATGCAGCCTATAATTCTCGACAAATGAGGAGAGCTGAGTCCGCTAGAGTGCAAGCGTGGCCAACCTCAGGTACGTCTGCTCTGGGAAACAGAGGAAGCGTGGAGGGGTAAGAGCCCATATGTCCCGGAACATTTCTTCAGCTTCCTTTCCCACGAATATTTACCGCAGTTACCAGGTTAATTTCCATTTCAACTCCTTTACTTTTTAATGATGATGAATGATGAGGTGGCTTAATTAATAAATTAATTAGAAGGAAACATAGGATGGAAGGGCAGCACAGCAGTGCACCCTCACTGCCTGGAGCTAGCTGCACAGCTCTGTCTTCAGCTATGAACTGCCAGGACCCACCCTGCCCCACCCCCTCTCCCCTCCTGCCCCTCCACCCTCCCCACCCCCAAACCAACAGAGGCCCCTTCAGTACCTGGAAGAAGCCTGGTGGCACAGGGCCTACTGGCATGCCATCTCCCGGGGGGATGTTGCCCAGCACAGGGCTGGGTGCTGCTGCTGCGCTCTGTGAAGAATAAAAGAGAAACAGACTTGGTCATTGCAGAGTGGCACCACGGGAGCTGCAGGAGGTAGGCGCTGTTCCCCGGGAGCATGTAGGGAGGGGACAGAGGGGTGGCGGTGGCCAGCAGTGTGGCTGGACAGGCTTTATCAGCTGTGAGAAATCAGAGGACCTTCCCGAGACAGGATACTTGAAGGATAGGAATGTGGCAAAATGACAAAGGTGGGGTGCCTAGTTTACTATGTTCAGGCCCTGGCATCTGAAAAGGCAGGCTCAATCCTGAATGGGTCAGTGTCTTGGTAAAAAGTTTGAAGGTGGTGATTGTGGCAGTTGGGAAAAAAGTAAAACTCATTTTAGGTTACACTTTTCTGTTATCAACAAGGCTACCGCCTCTTTACCTACAGATGGCAACACGTCATACACTTTCTCTTCTACTACAACATGGAGCCAAAATGCAGCTATCAGCTGACAAAGATCAAATTGTAAGCATGCGATTGGAGAAGAGAAAATATCAGGCTTGGAGAGGTTAGCTTGATATAAATTATGGAAACAGCAGATTAGACAACTCTAAGTCTCCTGCACTTACGCTTGACTGCACAGAATGCCAGCATCTCACGAAAGAGGAGCATGAAAACCTTTGGCTTAGGTTCTTTATACCCAAGTCAAGGTCACTGACTCAGTAATGACATGCAGTAGTCACGTCTGTGAGTGCCCTACCCATATGGCCTTCCTCCCTCAGCCTGCTTAGACACAGTAAAACTCTGGGGCTCAATAAGAGATGAGGGAAGAACAAACCTACGTGCAGTCATTATGGAACACAGCAGGGCGGGTCCTTAAGAATTAAAATGAGAACTACTGGATAATCCAGCAGCCCTACCACTGTACCCAAAGGCAGAGGAGTCGGTATGCGGGAGCGACAGCTACATGCATGTACACTGCAGCCCTGTTCGTTAGAGCCCAGGTGTGCGGGCAGCCTGCACAGCCACTGGTGGGTGAACGGGGAAAGAAGACGCAGTCACGTGCACGGCGGAGTGCTGCTGGGCAGAAGAAAGAGGAAAGCCCATCATGACCGGCAGCACGGGTTAGCAGGGACATTGAGTAAAGAAAGCCAGGTGTACACAGGGACCTTGTGTAATCTGACTCATCTGTGAAATCTAAGGTCAACCCCAAAGATGTTGAGAGAATGTGGTTACCAGGGCTACCTCTAGGAAGCAGACAGGCTGACCAGAGAGTGCAACACGCTAGAACATTGTAGTCAGAGATGAGGAGCCGGGTCTGGTGTGTTGCTGCACAGGAGGGTGGAATGCAGCTAAGAATAATACATTACATATTTCAAAGCAATGAGAGGATTTTAACTGTTTTTACCACAAGGAAGAAGAACTGTACCAAAGACAGGTCAGTTTGACTTTAGCAGTT
>NDGN011173504.1:0-18619 GCA_002564285.1 Tympanoctomys barrerae | reverse complement strand
GAACTGGGGATTGAACTCAGACCCTTGCGCTTGCCAGGGAAGTGCTTATTCTACTGAGCCATCCCCCTGGCCTCTCTAGAGGGTTGTTATCTTGGATTATTTCAAATATTCCTTCTCTCACTCATTCTCTGAAATGAGCCTTCTCCTCCTCTTGATCAGGCTTGCCTGCCCTGTGTTTCCTGTCTTCACTGTCTTCCAGCACTGCACAGCTAATCTCCTAGGCCATTTCAAGGCTGATGCGTCCCTCAGTCAGTGGTTTACCTGGTCTTTCCTAAGTCACTCTTCTCAGTCTAATGGTGCCTTTAAATGCTGTGGAGAGGATTATGTGTATCTTTCAAGATTCCCCTCAGCAGAGGCTCTGGTACTGGCAGATGATATCTTTCTGTTAGGTAAAATTGATTGGAAGAGCTTTCCCATGGAATAAGTGGAAAACATATATATTTTCATCACTGGAAAAATCAATAATATGTTCTTGTCATAGAAAACTTAGTACTATGTATGCAAGTTGAAAAAAAAACCACTCAATTTTTCTACACCTTAAAATAATCTGCCATGATCCAGGCGTACTGGTGCAGGCGTCTGATCCTAGCACCTCTGGAGGCTGAGCAGGAGGATCACAAGTTCAAGCCCAGGCTGAGCGACTTAATGACTTAGAGGGACCCTGTTTAAAAAGCAAGGCTATGCATACAGCTCAGTGTGAAGGCTGTGGCTCCAGTCCTTAGCAGTGCACACCTGCCCACACATACACACAAATACTGTGGACTTTTCTATGTTTATTCCCACTTCTGTTTCTTAGTACAGTGTTGAGAGCCTTAGATAATGTTGTTGTTCTCACACTTTACCTGGCTTTATGTCTCCACACTGTCTCTTAGTAGTTTAAATAGAATTTGCCATGTTATTACAGACTCTTAAGGAGGATGCTATTTATGTAGTTTTGGTGTTATATAAAAAGTCCTGTTGGACTTAAAATATCTTTAATTTCCCCAACTATCAGGAAATTATTTTTCCAGATATTTTCAACTTTCCTTGAGAAATAACACTGCAGAGGAAATCTTTGAAAAATATGTTTAATATTTTTTCAATAGCTCTGCTAATAACAAAAATAGCATTATCTGAACCCCTCTTCTGAGACTGTCTCCAAGTCTTATAAAGCCCTGTACTGCACAAATCCTTATTTATTTTCTTTTTCTAGAGGTGTGTTTTCAACCTTTGTGACCTTGCCAATCCTTTATAAGGGTATGCAAGAATAATGGATATGCAAAGATAATACTTTCTGTCTGTGGGCTTGCTTGGGGCTTTGGCCATAGACCTCAGAATCACATGGAAATAACTGTAGCCTTACTTTCTGGGAGGCCCCCATCTCTCCTTACCCAGTCTACTTCCTCCTCTGTTAAATGTGCTGGTAGTTGCTCTGGAATTACCCTTCTCAACACCTATTATGACTATAGTTAAACAACTATTTGGGTCCTGCATGCTTTCCTTTCTATCTGGAGTAGAAGTGGATTGACTAGCACCGTACTCGGTCCCTAGAGATCTACACATGGTCAGTACTCAGGGAAACCTTTGTAAACTAAATGAATGAAAGAGTAGGTGAATGATCTTCTGAGCTATTTTGTACATAAGAGTCTCCAGGCATGAATGAGACATACATATCTTTTCTCAGATTGGTCATTATGTTTGCTCATAGTCTATACCAGTTATATAGCCAACATGTATGGGGGATTTCTTATAAGCCAAGTGCTGTATTAAGTTTTTTGTGTGTTTTATTTTATTTAAAGATTGCAATGGCTTAATGAGATGGGGACTAGTATTAAGACACCTCTTACATTCTTAGATGAAGAACTAGAGGCTCCGAGAGGTTGTATGGCTTGCCACACAAATAATGAGAGGTGGAGCTAAGATTGGTTTGACTTGTTTGTGAATTCTTAGCCATTCTCCTGGTCTGGGTAGGCTATGGTAAAAATTACTATTAACTGGCTTTCTCATGAACAACAGCAATGTGTCTCTCAAGTTCTGGATGTTGGATGTCTGAGATCGTGGCATGTATTAGTCAGATCTCTTGTCACTGATGTCCATACATGGCACCTAAAACTTAAAGGAGAGGTTTCACTTGGCATATGGTTTCAGGAGGTTCAGTCCATGGTCAGCTAATTCCAGGACAGGGCCATCATGGTGAAAGGGGGTGGTGGAACAGAGAGGCTTAAATCATGCTAGCTGGGAAGTAAAACAAGGGGAACAGGGCCAGAAAGGAAGAGGAGAGGGACAGACATAGACCCCAAATACCACTCCCATTAAATACCCAAACTCACCCAGAAGTAGGCTCCACTAATGCCCTGCACAGATCTCAAGGCAGTCATGATGACAGTGTACCCTTACTGCCACAGGGAAAGAATGTGATTTGATTTTGGCATGAGTCTTATTTTAGGTATCAGACAGCTGTTTTCTTATTGTATCCTCACCCTGTGGAAAGACTGAGAGAACTCTCTGGGGTCCCAGTTATAGGGTAATCCATTGCATTCAAAAGAGCTTCATCCTCACAAGGTAATTATCTACCAATGTTTCTGCCCCCTAGTACTATTATTAGGTGGGACAGAGGAGCACCTGATATTTCTTTTCTTTCTTTTTTTTTGTATTTAGGACAGAGTATATGGGATGTACAGGGTCTCACTGCATATATTGGACTCATAGTGATCCTCCTGTTTACAGCCTCCCAAGTGCTGGGATTATAGGCATGTACTACCACACCCAATCTCAGTGTGCCCCAGGGACTGGGCCAGAACAGCAGGCCCAGGGATCAAACTCCCAGCCCCTGTGTCTGCCTAAGCAGGCACATTAATCCACTGAGCTATTTGGCTGGCCCTGAGATTTCAGCATATGCATTTTGGGGAGACTTAAGCAGTGCACTGCAGCCCTGCAGTGATATTTTCTGGACTGTCCTGTCTTTTTTGGGGTGTCAGTGCATGTGTTTTGATCATGTCCCTTCCCCCATTCATATCCTGTATATGATGCATCTCTTGCTAAGCTCTTGTTCGAAGACTCATTCAGTCTCTGTCTTGAATGAGGCTTGGTGAACAAGTTCACTCTTCTTCACTCAATTCCGTTTCAAGCTTAATCAGTCCCTACTTTCTTCAATATGTTCCTTGGGATTAGATTATAACTTTTCTGCATCCTGTTTTGTGTTTTCATTTTCACTTGGGAGCATCCTTTCCCATGTTGAATTGGTGTATGGAAAGAAAAAGGGCAGGGGCAGCAAGCAAAAGTGTTGCAATCTCTTCTTCTAGGAAGAGAGGCAGCATAGGCTACTGGTGTAGCCGTGGATTCTGGATACAGGCTGTAAAGCTTAAACCTTAGTTCTGCCACTTACTGGCTTTGTAAATGTGAACAGTTACATACATTCTAAATCAACTGATCAAAGTCTTGGATGGAGTGAAATGTAGCTACCAGAGACGAGTACCACCTCCTTAGGGCTCCGCCTGCAGCCTAGAAAGTACTGTCCTCTGATGTGATTATTATTTATTGAGTGCTTCTTATGTTCCCACTCTTCTAAGCACTTGCTCTGCATTAGCTGATTTAATCCACAAAGAGAGTTCTGTTATTATTCTCACTTTACAAATGTAGATAAAGCCCCAGAGAAATCGTCTTGGTCATGATTGTGCAGCTGGCAAGTGGAGAAGCAGATGGTCCAGCAGCGGAAGCTGTGTTTCTCCTAACCACTTTGCCCTTCCGCCTCCACTTCCCAGGCCCATCTTTGGGGACCTTCACAGTCTGCATGCTTGAATAGTTCACCTTATATCCCTCCACTCTGAGCCATTTGATTCCTCTGACAAACTCTTATCTCCTGGCCAGTCTTCACCATCCTAGCCTGTCCTCCCTTCCAGGGTTATTAAAATGGGAACAGGGCTCACAGTGATTGATGGCCTGGCACTGATCATTTCCTACCTCTCCTGGCTCATGGTAAATATTTACTTTTTGTTATACAGGAACAATGAGGTTTCATACAGGAGATGGATGTCAAGTGCGTATATAATATTACGCTTGTCTGACTCCTTTGAACATGCAACTCTCATTTCCTTGCCTTACTGGGGACAGGAGGAGATGCTACAAGGTGAGTTGTTTGACTTTCCAGAGGATGCTCAGAGGTTTGAAAGTTGGATGGATTTCTTTTTCTCTTATGTAGGGCTAGAAACATGGAGCTCTCTGAATAATTTAAGGTCAAGTCAGGAGCTGTCAGTTAAACATGTATCAATGATTGAATTATTTACCTAATGTTGCCCCTCAAATTGATTCATTTTTTAAACACAGTTACAGAATTTAGCCTTGCCCTGAAAAATATTCTGTTCCATGTCATGGATGTAGTCTAATTTTATTTGTACATCCTGCCATATGTATGTAATCATGAAATTTAGAATGTTGCTTTGTGTCCTCAGAAATGTGGCCAGCGAGGCCTTGGTGGCAGGTGACTTGTGGTACACTTTCACCTCTGCCATCCTCCTTCTCCATCACCATGTGAGGGTGGGAGATCCTTTCCCTGCTTCCATATCTCCAAATAAAAAGGGAAACAAGCTCTTAGTACCACATTTTCCTACTCATTAGTTTTCTCTTCCCACCTTGAGGTAATATTTACAACAGAAAAAAAAAGAGTCCATACAGCCAGACAGATTAATCTACATTTTTTTTTCTCACTTACAGAAGGACAGTTTCCAGTCTTTACCTTGGAAGGAGGTGGGGTAGTTCTTGTCATGCATCTATTATTGCCACTCAGAGAAGTACATGAGAAGGGATGAATCAGCCAGGCCATTGTGTAAGGCAGGGAGACCAGAGTTGTGTTGGAGGAAGGGTGGCAAGGAGAGTGAGCCATGAACTGCAAACTCTGCATGTCAGCGGCACCACTCAAGATGTGAGCTGACACCTCTCCTCCCCCTGCTTTCCTGCTCTTTTTGGACTTTCTTGCTTCTCTTCTCACCTTTCCTTCCCTTTGTTTCTATGATAATTTTCCTTTTTTTTTTTTTGCCACTTGAAAGCATGCATTTCTCTTTCCAAAGACCCAATAAGAATATTATTTTCCCAATGTGTCATATGGCTTTGTGTTTTCCTGTAACTTTTCTTAGAAAATGCAATTTTTTTGAAAAATGCCTTCACCTATGACAACAGCTACCACCAAGACTATTTTTGCAGAGCCAAGTTGAAAAGAACTTTGTCAAAAACAAGATTGCATTTGACCTCTGTGGGCTGCCCCCCTTTTTACCGGCTCCCCTTCTGCCCTCCACTCTGAGACAGGGCCTCTGGCTCTGGGTCACCAGTGCCTGCAAAGCTAGCTGCCCCTGTCTCAGACAAGGGGCTTTGAGGTTCAGAAAGGTGAAGGATCTCTCTTGGCAGACCATAGTTTAGTTTAGGGCAGGATGAGGCTAGAATTTTGATCTTAACACTTCTAGATTTTCTTCTTATTACCTCGTGGCTTTTACCAAATGACTCCTGGCTCGGTTAACTCTATTTTGATAAACCCTTATTAGGACCACATTTTTATATCCTCTACTAATGACTGCTCATTTAAAATGAGTAGTTATTCTCCTTCCAAGCAACTCACGATGGTACTGAGTTATTTCTTCATTTGAAGGTGGTGGGTAATGCTTACTTTTCCTGTTATTTTTGAATGCCACGAGGGCAGGGGTATGTCTCTTATCTTACAGCTTTCCCCTAGTTCCCATAGAAATGAGAACAGTAACCTGTTTCCAGAGAACTGGATCAAATTTCCTCATAAGGTCAACGTTAAACCACTGAATTTGATTTGGTTCTCATCCAATTCACTTTGCAACCAGAATTATGGAAAGAATTAAGTTCATGAACCGAGGTACCACTGTAGTTACCTTATTCATCAGGTGCTTATCTTGTACCAGGCCGTGTTCTGAGATTTCTACACAGAATAACCCACTTAATCCTAACAGTGCATTGGTGCTGTGGTTGTTATCTTCATTTTACAAATAAGAAACTAAGACGCAAAGGGGTTAATTAACTTACAGAAAGGCTGCACAGCTACTGCATGACAGAAGGGGGGTTGGACCTTGAGTGACCTCACCCCACTGTGCTCTCTGCTACCAGTCCACAGCCGATACTTACCAAAACACAAAAAGGGCTGGCCAGACAGCTCAGTGGATTAAAGCTCCTGCTTAGGTAGAGCATAGGGACCAGGGTGGGATCCCTCGCAACACAAGCTGTGCCAGCCCCACCCCTGGGGTGCTCTGAGACAGTCATTGAGGTTGGCTGTGGTGGTGCACACCTGTAATCCCAGTGCTTGGGAGGCTGAAAACAGGAGAATCAGTACAAGTCCAGTCTACATAGTGAGATCCTGTAGACCCTGTACTAAATACATAAAAAAAAAAAAATCGAACAAACAAACCAAAACCCCCCCCACAATGACTGCTTTTTCTTGGCTAGGATATCTGAGGAACACTATCTTCCTATGTGAGTGAAGATTGTGATTTGCGAGGATGGAATTCATTTTATTTTTGAATCAAGGCATCTGTAGGTGCCTCTTTATGCACACTCCATCCAAATTGTTACATGTATCTCTCGGGCCTGGGACTAGTAATTATTGACTGCTACCCAGGTGATGCAATTCAAATGACTTGGGAAGGATACTTGAGAGGTATTATTTTCACATTGGAGTGTAGCTTAGTGGTAAAGCACTTGTCTAGCCTATATGAGTTGCTGAATTGCATTTCTGGTATATCAGACAAGCAGAAAAACAAGAACTATCATTTCTAAAGTTCCTCACTAAGTAGGGCAACCTGAGCAAGGGTACACACACCTTGGAAGTTTGAAGCTTGTGAAATTCCCAGCTTTTCTGCTTCCTTTACCCATGGAGCAGATTTTGACTATGTTAGTAACAAAGCCCAAGAAACAGGATGTCTAGTGGGCCAGAGGCAAAACAAACAGGATCAGCAACATCTGCTTAAGTGATCACCATTGAAGTAGGAACTGCATTAGTGGCTGAAATTAGGGTTCCTCTTGATGTATGGCCAGTGGTGGCAGCGGTAGCTTCTCCCACGAGCACTTCTGTAGGAGGTCTTGTCAGAAGTTTCAAATGTGGTTAAGGATATGTGCACTGGTTCCATTGAAAGCTCAAGAGAAGATTCCAATGAGTAAGGCCAGGGCAAAGGCTACCTGCTTTTTCATATTTAGGTACTGTGGATAGGACACAATCCCTGAGAACTTGGCTCTCAGTCTGGACACAGACAGGCTCTGCCTGAGGCATGGGGGACCATCAGTTGAGTAGGTATCTCCTCCGTGTTATCATGTGCATGGTGGTTCTAATGTCTTAGTCTACAAATCCTGTTTTCCTTCAGGACTATCTGCATAAAGCTCACAAATGCTCTGCTATTTCTCCTGGTTTTCATCACTGTCTCTTCATGTGCTGCCCCCTTTATCCTTCCATTTAGCCGTCAAACACTTTCAGAGTACCTGCTTCAACCTGGGCACTGATTAAGGCTCTGGGGATCAGGCAGTGGATACAGTAAAGTGGATACTTTCTTGCATCTTTCTCTATAATGCAGACTTGCAGCCACTTTTGTTTTTCCATCTTTCTGTTTTCTAAACCACTTGTCTCTAACTTGTAAGTATATATCATCTCATTCTTTTTAAGATAAGCACACAAATGTCCCCTTTGCTTGCACAGATATTCATGTATCATACATGTGGAAAAAGATGTGTCTATCTGTACATATACTCATGCTATATAATTGCAAATTATAGAGAACAGTTAAAAGAAAACATCTCATTATAGTAAGACACACTGCCACTCATAAACCTCCAAATCCTCCCCCTTGCTTTGAACACACTTATCCTCATTGCTCTTGCCACTTTCTGAAGACACTCTGGAAGTACTTTTTTGTATGTGTCTTTTGTTGTGCTGGCATAGATGCCTGAATCAAAATGTTTCCCTTTTCATGGTCATTTTGATGTTAGTAAAGAGCTAAAAGTCAGATAGTGTCAGATTAGGTGAATAGGTAGGTGGAGACATGCCATCCTCTTTTTATTTGACTAAGCTGTAAATACTTAAACCAATTTAGGATACTGAGCCAGCCACAGCAGGACAAGTGAAGACGCTCACAAAAGAAGACCTCCAGATGTGCTTAAGGAAGTGGTAGGAAGAGTAGAGTGTGTATCTGACATGATGTGTGATGACTTAAGGAGGACCAATGACATGCGTCTTTTACTGTAATACATTTCTTTTTAACTTAAACTTTCACTGAATATTTTGCCCACACCCTATATACATATATTTAGCAGGTTGACTCTTAAAAGTCATGATCATCATTTCATTATTATTCCAATTAGCATTTTTGGGTGTCTACCATGTATTAGTCACCGAGTAAAGCTAGAACTCCTGTTGGGCTCCAGGAACCTCTTTCCGGGCCCTCAGTATGGGCCATGTTCCTACTGTTCAGGACAGATGTACAAGAAGGTCCTGGTGGGTAGTGTGTTGTTTCTCTTTATTCATGTGAGTTATTAGAAAAACCATGGAAAGAGGAAATTTTCCATTGTGTCCTCAAATAAAATAATATTAGTAACACCTCCTGGAAAAGTATGTTGTGTGTAGATTTCAACAATTTGTTTCTTTCTTAGAAGGTCCTAAAATCCATCAAGGCAAACCCCATGTATCATCTCAATAAGGACAAGCATGTTTTTACCACTCCTACAGGGTCCTCAGCTGCAAAACAACATTTTGCGAGATGTATTGGCAACAAATTAGCTTAGATTTATTGTAGATTATTGATTTCAGCATTCAAAGGTTAATGAGGTTTGTGCCTTCATTCAACACTTCTGCTCTGGGAAGAATAATGAGATTGCCTGAAGACACAAACCATTCAATTAAAACAAACAGATGACTGTTATGTGCATCCCAACTGTATTTGGGTACTTTGTTTCCTTACTGCTCTTTCTTTCTCAATGTATTCTAATTCCTCTGAGGATTTTCATCTTTGAACATGAAGAGACAATTAAGGTGATTCTAGGCAGTGCTGTTCCAAATTATGGATGACTCCCTCATGGACCCTTATGTAGTGAAATAGAGCTACCCTGCGCTGTCTGTCAAAGTTTATTTCTCTGGTTCACCTACAGACATCAATGTGCCTCGGTGATAGAAACACAAATTGATTTATTTTAAATTAGAAACCCTTGACAAGAAGATCCAAATACATGATTATAAGCAGAGTCTGGAGGCTCTCGAAGAGCTGTGATTTTTGCCTGTGTTGCCTAACAGTGGACTTGGAGCCATTCTAAAGCTTGGCTTAAATACATTCAAACAACTTTCTCTTTGGTTGTTAAAGATTTTCTGATCTAATAATCTGTTTGCAAATAGGTATGCACCCATCCTTCTTCATAGGCTGCTAACATGGACTTTTCATAGATCCCAGTCTTTGTGTATCATTTATTTAATTCCAGATAAGATAGTGTCCCACTTAAGGAAATCAAGGTCTGGCTTCTTCAAGGTCTTTTGGTGAAGAATGCCACAGCCTGAGTGAAAACAAAAGAGCTTCCCTCATATTTGTATCTGATACAAGGCCTTAGTGGAATCCAAGCCAGGGTCTGGTGGAGAACTATTGTGGGCAGCAGAGAAAATTGTCATCTCAGCAGTAACTCTCTGTCTTCTGAAGGATAAATTATATATTGCATTTCTTGAGCAGACATTCCCTCAGTATAATTCCAGGAAAAAAGCAAAACAGATGGAAGCCCAGTTACTAGACTAAGATCACATTTTAATTATGAACTTTGGAGTTTGGAGGAAATTAAAAGGACATTTTGGACTTTTTCTCACTTTACCACTGAGAGAGTGAAGCCTGGAAGGAAAGCCCCAGGGCCAAAACGAGCTGACCCAGTGGTCTGACTTTTCTCCCCAAATACTTTAGTTCCAACATAAGCCAGTCTTAGCATCCTCAGCCCCCCTTCACTCTTAAGCTGATTGAGGGGCGGTGGCTGTAGATGATCCAATAGTTCCACCGCCCATCACCCATAAAGTCGTGCAACTCCTAGGATGAATTCCCATTGCAGATGGGCACACTGGCTTATTGACAAAGATCAGAATAAATGTGATCATTTAGACAGTATAGTTAGTGAGTCTAAATTTTAGATAATGTTGAAGACTCTGTGGGGTTTCTTACAATCTCAGGCTCTTAAAAGACATTCAAGAAATAATGTCACTTGGCTCACAGCTTAATGTTTCCCAACCTTCTTTATAATAACACCTTGGACTGCACTGAATGTACTAAACTCAAGACCTAATTGTACATATTTTGATTTACATATTGGAGAACTTTCTACAGTACTACTCTTTTTCTAGAATTTTTCATGCTATTTCTGAAGTAACATTTGGGAACTAAGCTTGTTTTTCATAGAGCTTATACAAAATAACACAGTTATCCAAACCTGCCTTCTTTGTGGGGGTACATTAGCTGATTCCTTAAAGAATCTTTGTGCATGATCCCCATACCCACAAAGAATGGCTGACCCATTCTTGTCAAATGAAATATTCCTGAGTTTGGAGTGGAATACAAAAAAGCAATGAACCAGAATGATCTGATTTGTTCTTCGTGTTTCTTCAGAAAGTCGAGAACTAGGTCAAGGATGCCAAGGTTTTCTAACAGATGAGTCATTTTAAACTATTGTAGGAACTATTACAACTATTTATTTTAAAGCTTTAAAATAGGTATTGTACATTGATGAGACATGGCAGTGAGCAATTGCAGCTTTCTAAACAAGGAGCCATAACTCCCATACGAGAATGTGGTGGCTAACAATATACCTCCCTGGATTCTCCTTCAGGAGTGGAGGTCCTGCCTCTTCAGCTACTGGAGGTTCTCCTGGCAGAAAACCCCCAGCTGTCTGCCCTCATAGGAAGTACTCCTATTGAACAAATTAATTTTGCCCAACACTGTGTTCCTTCCTGGGCAAGACCCATTCGATGGATGGTTCATGTGGAACATACAGATTTGGTCTCCTACCCATAATTCGTGCCATTCTAATGAGTCATCCAAGGTCCAGAACTTCCCATGGGGTTGGCTGAGACATGCTATGACTGCTTCACAATGCAAGTACTTTCTTTGTCCCTGTCTTTTCAGAGTGTTGGCCCCATGGCCCTGTGCTACTTACCATTTATATATGACTCAATCTCAGTATCTGAGAAACTAATATCGAACAGAGAGAATACTCCTCACGAACACAACAGAACAAGGAGTCAGCAAATTCTATTCCTCAAGAATAATTTTGGTTCATTGCCTGCTTTTGTAAATAAAGCTTCACTGGAACATAGCCACGCTTAGTCATTTAGATATTTTCCTGCTACAACGCCAGAGTTGAGTAGCTGGAATTGAGACTATGTAGTCCACAAAACCAAAAATATTTATTTTCTGGCCTTTCACAAAAAAGTGCCAATTTCTGCTGCAGAATACTGGCAGAAACACAGACAGTAGATGATGACAGAGAAATCCGGGACAAGAACTCTCAGAACATTATGCATTCTGAATGGAACCTTCAGCATCTGCCTTATGAACCAGTCTTCAATCTGTTCTTCTCTAGTGATATTCATGTACAAAGTTTTCTCTAACTCTACCAGGTTGAAATGAAAACAATGAAGAATATTAACTCTTGATCTTTAGTTTGAGGTTGATGTAATGACATGTTTTATTTCCCACTGTGCTTTAATGTTTACAAAATCATTTTTGTATACTTTCACTTATCTTGAGGTAGATAGGTCAGGGTCCACCACCCCTATTTTACTGATAAAGAAACTGAAATTCAATTGTTATCTCTTATCCTTTAGTGCTTTTAAAGTGTGAATGTTTGTCACATGTTTTCTTTTAGCAAAAGAAATAGAAAGTCAAGAAAGAATCAATGTATAGCATGGAGCAATAAGTAGGGAGGAGAACAGAGATAATTTCTAGAAAGAGAAAAAATTATCTTTCTCTAATGCTTATTTATATATTTGTTCATCAACTGTTTATTGACTGGTCCTAAGTCAGTGTGTTAACTGATTGGTATGTTGAAAACTTCTGCAAATCATTCTTGTTTGTATCAATAGTCAGGTACCACAGGTTTACATTTAACCTTTTGCACACAGAGAAGAATAATTTGTTTTTACTTTTTGTTATGTATCCAAAAAGTACTGATGAAGTGCCTGCCATGTGTCTAGCATGATAGAAGATGTAGATCAATGGTAAACAAGCTGAACTCATTTCTGCCCACATGGCCCATAGGGAACCTGTGGGGTTCCAGCCTGTAACCCAAGGGGATGAAGAATTAGTAAGTGGGCAACAGATGGGAGAGGGTGTTACACATGTGCCTCCTTAGTGCAGGTGGGAACATCAGATTAGTGACATTAAAAGAAGACCCAAAGAATAGGCAAGAGTTAGGCAGGTGGAAAGGCCAGTGCAATGCTGGCTGGGTAGAGGGAATAGGAACTTCACAGTCTCTGGGATGAGAGGAACTGAGGCAAGTCTGTTTGTGTTGAACATAGGTGGAGGGAAAGGTTATGAGAGATGAAGACATTGGATGCGTAGGGGCAGTTTATGAATGATTTCTTGGCCAATCACAGCAAAGTCTGTCATCTGTATTCTAAAAGCTATCAAGCAGTATTACAAAATTTAAAGAGTTGAACTGTATTTGTTTTCAAGCCTATTCCTCTCTCCTGAAAAAAAAAAATCCAAAACGGAAACTATAAAGTAGGATCAGGGTAGTAGTTATTTTCCATGCTGAATCCAATGGCGCACAGAGATTGGTTAAGAAAGCCCAAGTTAGGGTCACAATCTGTATTTGCAAATGGAGTGGAAGCTCTACACTTTTTTTTTTTTTTCCTGTACTGGGGATTGAACTCAGGACCCTGCGCTTGCCAGGCAAGTGCTTAGTCTACTGAGCTATCTTCCCGGGTCCGCTCTAAATGACTTACCATTTGCAGTCATGTTTTTCGACTGCCTCTAGTCTACACCATTTGGAGCAGCCCAGGCCACACGCACTCTGCCACAGTCACACTCACTCCTGTACACATCATACACTTGTTTCTAGAGGCTTCTCCCCTTCTCTTTGAGGCCAAGAGAAAAGCACCTTCTGTCCTCTGTCCATCAGCATTTTGATTAATGTCACTTGGAGGCCCTTTTCTCTGAGTGAGCAGGTCTTCTTGAAGGGGCCAGAGTGAGCTATTTCTTCTGGATTCATGCATTACTTGGGCAGAATGCAATTTTCTACTGAAATTACATCTGATGACAGTTCTGCGCGCCACTGCCCAGGGAACCCACTCCTCCTTGCAGATGTGCTTTAAGTCATGTCATCAGCAGAAGAAAAGGGCAGGCTTACCTCTGATGACCAAAATCTCAGCTGAAGAGGTTGAAAGTCCTAAAGTACTGTACACTCAGCTGCAGGAGGAGCCTTCAGCTGGGCAGGGGGCGGTGCATCACTGTCCTCCGATTTCCATAAGAGGATAACGAAGAGTTCTCAGATTAAATGTGAACTATTTTATGTGCTTTTACTTATTTTTCTCATTTTCCTCAGCTCTTTCAAGACAAATATACGAACATATGATAGGCAAAGACAGTTCTATTTTTAATAACCAGTTGAGATGATGTCTGAGCAGCGTACCTTAGGGAAGGTTTCGAAAGATCCTTAAATTTTTTCTGTTCAAAGATTTTCTTGTTGACATTCTGTTACTGATTTCTAGCCTGATTCTATTATAGTAGAGAACATGTCTTGTATGAATTCAATTCTTTTTAAATTGCTTATGTTTTTTATTGGTAACCCAGGATATGCTCTGTCGTGATTGTTCCATAATCATGTGAAAAGAATGCACACTGTAAGGTCAGGTGGTGTGCTCTGTGTATGCATGTCAGTTAGAGCCTTTTGGTTGATGATGTTGAATTCCTCTGTATTCTTGCTAATTTTCTATCCAATATTTCTATTAATTGTTGAGAACAAAGGGGAGAAGTCCAGATGCATAATTTGCATTTCCCTAATTCCCACTGTAGCTCTCTCAGGCTTTTCACTATTTTTGTTGTTTTTGAAAATCTTTTGTTTGACATATCCTCATTTTACATTGCCATGCCATCATAGTATGTTGGTCTGTTAAATATTATGCAATTCCAGTTTTATTGATTGTACTTTTATATGCCTCTAAGTTGTGTATGTAAAGGCTCTTTGGTGAATTTTATTCTTCTCAATCCTCATCTGTAACAAATCAATTGGGAAAATCAATTGGTTTAGGAGCAGCTAACATGAGGAGACTTTCTTTCTTTCATATTAGCTTAGAATCTGGTTTTGCACATGGAGAGGCAAGAGAGATTACTACAGTATACTTAGGCAGTGGGTTTGAGTCTGTAGTTTAGTGTGACACTTTCTAAATTTTAAGGTACATGAAGGGAGAATTTAATGGACTCCACTAGAAAAGCTTCTAGTGCTAACTTCTGTGGGCTCTGTATGGAAACCACTATTTTTAATAAACACCTGATAACTTCGATGACTGTGGGTCTTTAAGAACATTTAGAACCACATCAGTGCATTCAAAACCTACCTTAGATGTTATGTACAGAATGAACTTGTACAGGTTCTGAACCTCATTTTTCTTATGTGTAAAATAAGAGTTATAGCTTCATAAGGTTAGTATAAGCTTGTGCTTAAGAAATAATTGTGAAACCTTCATCATTATTGCCATTGTTATAATTATTATCATCATGAACACTGGCACATAGTAAGTCTGTCCTTCATAAAATTCCTTCCTTGGGGATTGGTGCTTGGTAGCATTACACTAAAACACATCCAGCAGGCTATCACTTAGCACCTCCGGAGCTTTTGATAAATAAAGTGTGGTGACTTAGCAATGTATGAGGAGCTTCTCCAGGATATTTCTGGGCAGAGTGGGGCCAATGTCTTGAAAGTGCAGTTCTATGGTTGAGAATGTCAGGGATGCAGGAAGCTGTCTCTGTGGAGGCAAAGTGGGATGGGCACCCAGTTTCCTTGCTTGGTGACTGACAGGTGACATACTAGGCAGAGAAACTTCATCTTCAGGGAAATCTGAAAAACACCCTTCAAAAATTTGGAGAACACACCAGGAAGTTGTCTGTAGTAATGTCATTATGCTCTGAGGAGAATATTTTCCTGTGTACATCATCAAACATTGCTAAGGTTGGTGATATACCAGGTGATATATTGTGAAGAAATGAATGCCACTCTACCTGTGTGGCTTGTAATATGTGAGGAAGAGGGACACCCAACATGAAATTGTGCAGTTGGTGAACATTGCAAAATAGGCAGGGAGGGTCTCCTGGAAGCACATTACCAAAGAAAGTAATTTAGAAGGGGGTTGTTGGGGAGACCTCCCTTCAGGTACAGTATTGAAGCTGATCTTTAAAGAAGGACCAGGAAGAATATTTGTACAGGAAGTGATGCAGGGGAAAGGCTGTATGTGGAGGGAAAGCCTCCTGGTTTTGAGGAAGTGAAGAAACAGTGGTCAGAGAGTGGAGAAGGTGAGAAGGGCAGGAGAAGGAAAGAACTGAGGGCAGTGCTTGGCACACAGCAAGTGGTGGTTATGTTTGATAATACTTTTATTATTAACTTCAAAGGCCATTAGATATCATTGAAGGGTTAAAGCAAGGGGACTGACTTTATGAGCTTTTCTTTATAGGATGGTTAAAGTCACATTGTCTCTGGTAAGCTGTTTTTTTTCTCACCATCTGTCCCTTATTTACTTATTTATATTTTATGTTTCTCATATATGAGAAGCAAGTCCTATTTAATTTTCGGTGTTAAAAATTTCTCAGACTATTGGAGATGTGAAAAAGAAATTTAGGAGATGTGGGTAAAGGAATTAAAAGCAATAAAGATATGTATGAATGTGCCAAACCCTCAATATGACTGTCACTATTGTGTATTGCAAACATACACGAATAAGAGACATAAAGAAAAATTGAAAAAATAGAGTTACTTTGCAAGGACTGTAACCTTTGTTATACTGGGAATTAGCGATACAGAGAACTCAGCTGCTTCCCTGTACAATAAGGATATTCTAGAAGGACCTGGAGCTGAAGCCAGCATCTTCCTTTTTCCCCAGACACTAATGCTCTAAGTCCATGGGGTCACATGTACCCCATTGGCTTAGTTTCAGGGCAGCTCCTCAAACAGAAAGATTTTATTGATCATCCTAACTGGGGGAAAAGGTCCATGGATTGATTTCTCCATGGATCTATGGATGAAAGTCTTGGGCCAATGTGTGAAATAAATGGACTTATTGTTTCCTTGGTGTTGCAGGTTTGAAATTTGCTTGTGGCTGTCTTCTGGGCCTTCAGGGGCTCTTTGAGGAGGATAGAAGCCTCTTCCTTCCTTACAGAGGGCAAGCTGGCAGCTCCCATCAAATCTTACTAATTGGTGTTCTAAGGCCCAAATAATTTAATCATGCACAACAGCCCTGCCCTTCTGGATCATGGCATGTTCCTGCCAGTACTGCCTTCTAAGTCAGTTGACTTAGAATGAAGCAACTTATACCACAGCAGGTAGGCGTGATAAATCAACCTCAGCACCCCAGTAAACACTGCCAATTCAGGAAATTAGAGCTCATAGAATAGGAAATCTATAGGTTTTCCCCATGGTGTCTGCTTGGAAAAATATATGACTATTAAAAATTGAAAAGCTTAAAAGTGAGGATTAATATAGGAAAAAAGTATGGTAGTTTTCTACTTTAAAAGCATAAAGACAAATTCATTTGAATAAAACCAAGGCCAAAAATCAAAGTGTTACAAAGAAAACTCAAGTGCTTCTTTGAGATATGTGACTTACAAACCACAAAATAAACCATAAAGTTAGCAACGAAGGTAAGGCAGGATTGATGGCACTCTCTGATGAAGTGTGCTTGGTCAGTCTAGCTTTATATGGTGCTTTTCATTTAAGATTGCTACACTCTTTTAGGACAGAAAATCAGACAGAGATCTCATCTCACCAGCTGAATTGTTTCATCTGTTCTTCACGTTTCTCATGACAAGTGTAGTGGTTGATTGATTGTGTCACTTGGGGAAGTTTAGAAGCTTAACTAAATTAGCTGAGCAATTCTATACCCTAGGGAGTGGAGGATCCACCCTAGGCTGGCTTGTTGCCTGGATGGTATAGAAGGAAAATGAGGGAGGACACAGGGGCTTCCATTTTCAGTGCAGCTCCAGTCTTTGCTTTCAGCTTGGACATCATCTTCTGGCTTCTAGCGCAGACTCTTTGGCTTCCTCCTTGGATCCTTCAGCCTTCTGGCATATTCATCAGCCTCCTTTCACAGACCTGTTGGCCTCCTGATGCAGACTTGCACAGACACTGCCCTGAGTTCAAGATGCTGGACTGACGCCTTCACCCTCCAGCGTGCAGATGGCCTTTGCACACTTCCTCATCCGGCTCTGTGGCTGACTGTTGCAAGCCAGCCACCCTTGTAATTTCTTATACATTTGCATATCTTGTGGTATATCCATTTCTCTAGTAAAACCCTGATTGATACAAGTGATCTTTATTCAGCATTTACCTGCATATACAAGAACCTTCATGTGGCTGCCTGGGAAACCACTGAACAAGAGCAGCTTTGGCCAAACTCACCTTTGATGAGTTTCTAGGTGTAGGAGATCTGTGTCCAAGAAACTCTGCGAAAGCGTCCATGTCAGTGACAGAGAAGTTAATCTTTAGAGGATGGAGACTCTTGCTGGACTTTTCTTAGATGATTAGTTGAATGTTCCATGTTCTAAACAAAGAGGCAAAGCGTTTGCCTCTATGATCCCTTGTGGCAGTTGAATTTATGTTTTAACTTGGCCAGACTATAGATAGATAGATAGATAGATAGATAGATAGATAGAGAACTCTCTACACAAAATTTCCAAACAAGATATTCTGTATCATTTATAATGTTTTTCTTTCTTTTTTTATCATTTTGTATTCTCTTTAAGAAATAAATAAAAATCCTAAGATAATAGGAGAATAACAACAATTAATACATTGTTTATTGTTATCTTCAAAGTAGTTACTCAGAGTACAAGATATAGAAATGAAATATTACCTGAATATTAGCACAAACCTTTCTTTTATTTCTTTTTTTTTTTTTTGTGGCTGGCTCAGCGTGCTCTGGGAGTGGGGCTGGCAGCATGTGGTGCTGGGGATCGAACTGTCGTTCTGGCGCTTTGCCTAAGCTTGCCTAAACAGGTGCTTTAGACTACTGAGCTATCTCACCAGCCACAAACTTTTCTTTTCAATGAACTAAGAGAAATTAGTAGAATAATTATATGCATATATATATATATATTTATTTATTTCCTTTTCCCTTTTTCTTTCTCTTTTCCCCATCATAGCTGCTCTTTCCTTTTGAACAGTTTCTTCTCTTTCACAATATCTAGTGTACATTTTAGATCTTATGTACTCATTCAGCTTCTCACAGTATGGAGACAATATGAAGCTTACACAAGTGAGTCTGATGTATTTCACTTATGAGTATGATCTTGAAGCAACTAGCTGTTTAACCAAATATTAGTTTCCATGTTTCTGTTCAGGTGGCTCTTTTTTTTTTACCTTTTGCAAAGACATTTAAATAAAATCATACCAAGATGCACAAAAATGAAATTGTCCAAAA
>NDGN011173490.1:0-13300 GCA_002564285.1 Tympanoctomys barrerae | reverse complement strand
TTCTCTCTCTCTCTCTCTCTCTCTCTCTCTCTCTCTCTCACACACACACACACACACACACTCGTACACACACTTGTGCACACACAGGGAAAAATACCTCCATCCCAAAACCCCTGTGCTGTTTGAATATTAAGGATTATCTGTACAGCAGATAATCTGTTTATATATTCAGAAATTAGCTCTGGATTAACCACATCCTCTGGGTTCCTTTTTGGTATTTCATTATTTCTGGAATTTCATTAAGCCAGGCTGCCCATGATGCTCATTTTCAAACAGCCCCACATAAAAGGACTTGTGGCTGTGGACGAAATGAGGGAGGGTTATTGTGAAGCCACTTTCCCTGCTGCGGGCGTTGTCCTGTGCATTTTACATACTTTGAGTCACCCCCAGCAAGGCTATGCAGTTCAGGAACTATTATTCCCCATTCCCTAGAAGGAAAAGACTGAGGCATAAGGAGTTTGGTGACTTGCTGGGTCGGGGTGCTGCAGAGCTGAGTTCCACCCCAGTGCCATCTCCAGCTTGCACCTTGCCCCTTTAGGTAGGGACTCGGAAAGCATTGCCCCAAGTTCAGATCCCCACATTCCCCTGGAAGGCCTCTTCCCTTCTCTCCATGCCCATTGCCAGCTTGAGACATTGCCTCTGAGATGTCAACCCTGAGTGGTCAGCCCTGGTGGCTCATTGGTGGCCAGTTAGAGGCCAGCAGCTGTGGGATCCTGGTGTAGTGCGTGCAAGGGACCCAGGCCGTTAGGGCTCCCCACTGTGCCGGGTTTTCAGGCTGCTCTCACGTGTGTTACGGAAGCTGAAAGTCCCTCTCTCCTTTGGGCCCTCTGTACCCTGCAGATTCCGCCCCACTCCTGCCCTCCCCAGCGCGTCTTTCCAGGCCTCTGACCTCTGCACACAGGGTATCTAGGGAAGCCCTCGCTTGTGATGTGTCCTTTCAGGCCATTCCTTCATAGGGCCTCAACACCCCTGAGATGCTGTGCAGTCCAGCGAGGGGCAGCCATCCGGGGCCTATGACTTCTGTTCTGCCTCCTGCTACTCCCGCGGGCTCTGGTGGACTCATAAGCCCCTGTTTTCCTGCAGCTCAGGACCCTTCTGGTTTAGTTTTTGAACTAGTTTTCTTTCTCTTGCAAAGACTACTTGTTTCTAAAATTATTGTTTGAATTGGAGTAGTGACTATTTCTTGTTATTCGTGGTAGTTATATAGAGTTGCCACCGACACTGAATTAACAGCCTGAATCATTGTCCCCAGAGCAGGTGGCCTCCTCTCTGCCCAGCATAAAGGCTTGTGGCTAATGTATGTATAGCAAAAGATGTGATCAATAGGAACAGAGATTTATTGGATCAAAGTTTAATTTGACAGAAGGCCCAAAGGCCTAGGGTGAATTTTTATTTTTATTTTTTTTAAAGCTTAGTTTTGGTAAGGCATGGACAGACGTGGACATACGATTAAACAATAAGGAGACGATGTAGGTTCTTCTTGGCTTCTCTGAGCAGCATTCCTTCCCTCTGGTGCAGGATCTGATGAGGTCAGAGATTTCTTTATGGCCAGATCCAAGACAGAGAGGCAGGGAAAGATAAAGGGATACTTTTAGATTCTGTGGCTGGTTTGGGAGAAAAGAGGCTCTAGGCTCTGTAAGGAAAAGAAATTCAAGTTCTGTGACCTACCTTAGCAGAGGGATGGGAGACAGCCAGGAGGAGGCCCAAGGCTTTGCTTCTGAGGCCTTCGCTCCTGTGAGCCCTGAGAGGGACTGTGAAGCGAGGCTTCCTTCTGCTCATGCTTGTGAATGATTGGCCCTAAGCTTTACTATATGATGATGCCTCATGTACCCTTACGTGGTTGATTCACTAATATGCAAGGCATAGCCAATGGAACCTCGAAACCGAAGCTGACACACTCGTTTGCTCTGTAAGCCGCATCGCAGCCTTTTTGTGCTTAGAGCACTGCCCCATCGCACTGCGCACGGGGGCTTTGTGAAAGACCTGCTCACCGACCAAGAGCGCAAGGGCGGACAGTGTGGCACTGAGACCCGAAACAAAGGAGGCTGAGTGTGGCCTGGTCGGACCTCGGGGTGTGCATGGTGGCAGATCTGAATATTCTGCTGCTCTGTGCACATCTGCTGAGGACCACAAAAGTGCCACAAGTGCCACAAGTCCTGGTTTAGGTGGACAGGTAAAGTTTCATAAGTATATATGCAAATAGAGAATCTGTGAATGATGAAGACTAATTTTATTTGTGTTTTTTACTTCCCATCAGATTGAATTTTAGACCATTATCATTGCAAGGAATGTTTAAAGCCAGATAATTCAGTCCTCTCATTTCACATAAAATAAAAATGTGTGCTATAAATTTAAAGGTTGTGTATTAAAACATCTTATAGCCCAATTAATCATAGAGAGCCTTGTCGAAATTAATGTAGTAGATTAGCTTCTCTTATAAAGTTGTTAAATTTTATTTCTACCTTAAATGATAACCAAAAATAATTTCATCCAAAGGAAATTCTAAATGGGAAGTAATTCACGCAGCTAAACCCACAGATTAACGCAATAATCTCAATCTCAGCCCGCCTTATGGTGAACATTGGTCTAGATTGTGGATCTGAGAAATGACTAGAAGCTTCCTACTCTGCCCAGCTGCTCTCCCAGAATTTTATTTAATAAAAGCACTCTGATTAACCTCTCTGCAGGAACTGACTGCTTGGAAAGTTCAGTCAGAGCGCCTCCGTGTAGGCCTTCTGACTGACCTTTGGGTCCGCCTTCTGCAATAATGGGCCGCAGTTGCTCAGCAGCCCCTTCCTTCCCAGCGGATGCCAAGAGTACCGCTGCCTGCTGACTCAGGTGGATCTCTCCACATCATCTCAGAGCTGTCTAAGGAGGAGCGAGGCCCCACCTTGCCCTGGAACTACAGGGTGGCAGGTCTCCCCGGGAAGCTTAGCTAGAGCGTGAGCTTCACGCCGGGAACAAGAAACTTAACCTGTAGTTGCTTCCTAGTTAGAGCGGAGAGGCAAGTGGAGAGTTAGAAGCCTCCTCCCCCCTAGGTGCAGGGGGAGCTTTCAGCCCATGGCCCACACTGTTCTTTACCACCAGTTGTTTAATTAAAAATATTTATCTTTGCCTATACTCTGATGCCATAAGATTCTCAGAGTTATGAAAGTGGAAAATTAGGGGGTTTTACTCCCCATCTTTATGCATTGGAGAAAACGTGAAGGAGCCTGCCATCTTGGTGGCTTGGACAGAAAGAGCAGGATGTGGAGCCCTTAGGAGCAGGGAGCAGCTCCAGAGAACTGAGGACAAGTGGGGACCGTGTAGAACGTGCTCGTAATGAGAGGTGTCTTGCCTAGGAGTGCAAGTCTCTGTCGCTGGTGATCTCTTTCAAGTCTGAGGTCTCCCTGGCTTAAACATTGATCAGGGGCCGGCCAGATAGCTCAGCGGACTAAAGCGCCTGCTTTGGCAGAGCACAGCGGCCGGGTGTGCAATCCCAGGTGTGCCCTGCCCCTGGGGCACACTGAGACGGCCATTGAGACTGGGCGTGGTAGGGCGCCTGTAATCCCAGTTCTTAGAAGGCTGAAAACAGAAGGATCATTATGAGTCCAATCTATGTAGTGAGACCCTGTACACCCTGTAGACCCTGTGCTAAATTTAAAAAAAGAAAGAAAAGAAAACCACGTTGATCAGCCTATAGGCAGGTCCCCAGAATCCTGTAATTCTAGTGTCTTAGGAAGATGGCTCTATGTCCAAGACACAGTTTCAGAATTTAATTGCAGAACAATATTTTCAGTTCCCAAGGGAAATGTAACATCTTTCTTGAATTAGTTTCGTGATTAAAGTACAGTTTAACTGTATTCGTGTGACCAAAATTATCCTTGTAGATGGTGAAACTAAAAAATACATGACTTTGCAGTCAACTTGCATTTTCTGTATTATCTTTGAAATAATTATAAGATGGGGAAGGATTTACTTTTTCAAGTTTCAATTTGTTGCACTGACTTTCACTCTGTCTTGGAGTTCACCAAGTCCGTAAAAGTGCTGGATTCTGCTACGGGGCTTCCGTACATCTTGACTATTGAAGGCTCTTCTCGTCTTAAGGAAATGCAGAAGCTCCTGCCTTGGTAGCTTAGGTGTACAGAAGTCGAGAAAGAATCCGTTGGGGGAGGGAAACAACTCACTGTCCTTGCTGTCATGGGCTGTCTGGACTCCCACCTCTCCTTTAAACGTACGGAAATGAGGAGTCCTGGTGGCCTAGAACTAAGAGATTTCAGTTAGGAGATTTCATATGAAGACTAATTGTTCCAGTCACCTTGCTCCCCAGGCAGGCTGTACCCTGGGAGAGCTATGCTTTGGCTTTGAAAACCAACCCCATTAACTCCTGAAGGAACTGAGTGCCGCCACCCACAGCTTGCCACCCTGAGGAGCAGCCCAGCGGCTCCCCTGCTCAAACCCAGCCTGCCTTTGTTCCCCCACAGCTGGAGGCCGACACTGCTGAGGCAGATGCAGGCGACTCTAGTACTCTTATCCTGGTAGTCTTTTTTTTTTTCCTCAAGTGTTGGTGCTGTGGACCAGGAGTATAGCAGTGGGGCAGACAAAGATTGGGGTTTGGTTGTGTTTTATTTTACCCTGTTTCTGTTTGCTTAAATTATCAGTGGGATTAAAACTTCCTTAGTAGGATTCTAGGCCTATTTCTAGAGTACAGTGATTGCTCCTCCTGCCAATTAGCAAAAAAAGTTGACATGGACACAGAGTTTTATGGCTTTTGTCTCTTTTACACCTTGATCTTGTTAGTTGGCCCTGGAAGTGTTAAAAGTTTGCCAGTGAAGTCATTCCTGGGTCTTGAGACCTGGACTAAGAGCCACACTTGGAATCCCAGGGGAGCATTAGGGACCTCTCTCTCTCCCACTGTGCATGGAGGACCCCTAACCCAGCATGCACAGCTTGCATTCCTAGCAGGTGAGCGCGGTACCTGGAGGTGTATGTGGGTCTTGCAGGGCCTGGAACTCTCCAGAACATCTCACCATGTTCTGCATCTGCCACAGTGGCGGGGCCCACTGACCAGTAAAAACAGATAATAAAGCGTGGAGCAGGCAGTGAAAGAAGCCAGCGCCTCTAAATCAATTTATAGAGCATGCAAAGCATGTTTTTAAATATTTACAGAGGCGCTGTGGGAATTACATCACTGTTTCTAGCTGTTTGGGTTGTTTTTTATGACTCAGGCCCCTAAGAGCCAAGCGGCAGAATTCCTGAGAGGCTCTGAGCACATGCTTCATGCCTCCCCAGAGGAGTCGGGCATAATGGGAAAGTGCTCCCTACAGGAAACCAACCGCTGGCTGTGCAGCAGGGGTTATTACTATGCTGCCGCCTGGCGGCTGGGTCTCTGCCTCTCTTCAGGTTGTAGAACCAACCCAGGTTCAAGGAGGAGGCCTGGGGCACAGACCATGTGTGCTTTCCTTGTCAGGAAATCCTGATGGAAATGGCTCTGGAGCCGTGAGAGCTCTGAGGTTGGCCCAGGCTCCTTCCCAACTTTGCCCTCAGTTTATAGAGAGAACCGTGATCGTCAGCTTCTGTCACAGGGCAGTAAAGGGAAGGACCGCAGTCTGTGCATGGCAGCCAGAAGCAGGCCAGTTTCAAAGCTTTGGTCCCTGGAGTGTGGGTCCACACAAGCGTCCATGCTGCACAACACGGCGGAGAGGTTGAGGAAGAGGAAGGAAGCCCCAAGTGCCTGCTCCTGCTCCCAGGAGCTGCATAACCCTGGTTGCTGCCTCACTTTCTCTCTGGATGAAATGGGCTAGTCCTCATCCATGTTCAGATCAGTGCCCGGTGCTAATCAGCTCAAGAACGCTTGCTCTTGTTGTGTAGCATCGTGACTTCTGTCTTCAAAACTGTTCTTCTCAACAAAGCAAAGGGATGTTGACATCTTGCATATCCCAGGTCATTGAGACAGCGAGTTGGCCACAGAGATGCCTGCAGAACCTCAAGAGGGCTGGGCCCTTGACAGACTGGCCCACAGCTGCACTAGAACCCATTCTTTACATCACTTTAAACAGATTCCAGAACCACAAAGTCTTCTAGGGCAGGTGACAGAACTCGGAATGGAACATCTGAGAGTGAAACTCTAGCTGCTCCCTGGGAAGAGCTGCGCCAGGGCAGGAGCAAGCTTGGGTGCTTGTGTGTGTGGTCCTCCCTGTGCGTGAGGCTCGGGCTCAGCACCACGCACTGAGCTGTCCTCCTCCACAGGAGTATCCCGATAGTTCACGTGCTGCGGACTACGGCCCTGACGAACGCCTGTGCTGACCACTCTGACCAGCGCGTGGTCTACTTGGAGCATGTGGTGGTCCGCATCTCCATCTCACACCCACGCCGGGGAGACCTCCAGATCCACCTGATTTCCCCCTCAGGAACTAAGTCTCAACTTTTGGCAAAGAGGTAAGGCCGGAATTCTGTGCCATGTGAGGACCCCCTCTGGGGACTCTGGCCCTGTCTGAAGACTAGGCATGTGGGGAATCTCATGTCCTGAAAGTTGGTCTTCAAAACAATCCTACAGAACTTTCGCTTTCGGAAGAAGTGAGGAAGGAGTCGTTGCTCTATGCTGTTGTGTAGTGGGGAGGTTGACGGGATTCTGGCTATGCCTTCATCGGTCTTAGAAGTACATTGAAAGTCATGTCTATTCCATTCAGTTGGCATTGGAGGCCATGTAGGTAATCAGAGGGGTGTCATCTCCGGGAGCACCCCATGCAGTGTGGCCACCCCTCAGGACCTGCACAGCCAGATGCTGGGCTTGGGTGGGGTGCAGGGAAGGGATACTCTGTGGCCTTCTCCCCTAAATGCTAGTGCTCAGACACAGACCTGAAATTCTTCAGGCTTTGTCCATGGCTTGTGGAAGGCTCCAGAGTCATTTCTTAACAAATTTATAAACAAGGAAGAGTGTTTGGATGCACTCATGACTTGTGAGTAGACTGGAGAGTTGGGGGCTGGAGAAGGGCTGCCTTTTTGTCTCTTTTTAGCTGAGATCAGAGGAAAAAAAAGAGAAGGTTTCATAGATTCATTGGCAAATCACTGTTTCTGGGCTCTTTCAAAAACAAGAATGGGCGGCTATGCCCCCAGCCCAGGAGGAAGTGCCCGGGCTGGGCATGCCCTCTCTGAGGAGCCCCGGTGACTCACTGGGGTTTCTTGCCCTTTCCTGGGTTGTAGGAGAGTCTGGCTATTCAGAAACGGGGTGTTTAGCAGAACCTCTCATGTAGGAGTCCCCTATTTCTTAACTCCGTCTACTCCATCACTTTACATAGGACAGAGAGATTGGCCTGATTTGCATAAGACTTAGCAGCAATGAAAGGCCACCAGGGCCACTGTCCCAAAGAGAAGGTGTCTGTGCTGTGCCCCACACTCCTCTTCCCAGCTTTCAGGACCAGCAGCCTGCAGAGGGCGTAGCAACAATGGGCCCCAGCACCAGCTTTTTCTTCAGTGACCTGAGTCAGCCCAAGACAAAGCCCCGATTCTTTGGGTTCCAGGAGCTTGGCCAGCATGGTCAGCCCTCACAGGCCCCCACTTTCTTAGCAGACTGGAGGCTTCTCCCCTTCCTGAGAGCCAGCTCAGCCACACTCTGCCGCTGCTGCTGGAGACCACCACGGGCAGAAGCTTGCTAGTGTTTTTCATCCAGGACTTTCTGTTGTTGTTTTAATTTTTAGAGATTTTAATCTGAGTGTGCACTTTCTAGCCTTCCTTGGAAAGCCAGAGCCAGGCCCACATTCCCCGCATACCCTGGCCTCAAGCTGAGCAGAGCAGTGTCTGCTTCAGGGCTCCCTGTGCTCCCTGCTCCTTACCAGGCCCCCCACTTCCCCTCACTCCCCGCTGCGTATCCACCCACAGGCACCCCAGAAGGTACTGGCCTGAACTGACCGAAAGCCTGTGAGGCTGAGTAGCTGGGGTGACAGATGGCAGATTGGCCGCGTGGCAGGGACCATTGGAGACTTGGTCCCTGCCATACCCCGACCCCTCCACTCCCAGCTCGGTTCTTAGGGCCGAGCATCTTGGCTCCGCTTTCTCTTTCTCCTCTGGAAAAGTCATTCACTCGTTTGTAAACATTAGAACTATTACAAAACAACAGCAATAGTACAAGAATGGAATGCGATGATACAGATAAGAAAGCTTGGCCCAGGAGCCTGGCTGCCCCTCCTCGCCGCTGCGTGCTGGAGCCCTTGGGATGGTAGGTTTGTTCCTCGCAGCTGCCTACTTTCCAGTAGCATTCCCTGTCCCTGTGCCACAAAGCACTTTAAAGCACTGCCCTGAGGCCACTTGGCAGTCATTTGAGTCTAGGGAGTTCTCAGTTTTTTTCCCCTTAGGCAGATCTTGTGATTATATCAAGATTTTGGTTTTAGGATCTGTTACCATCTCCTTACTTCCTATCTTACTTAATTCAGCAGCTTTTCAGGTTGCCAGATTTTTTCACTGAGAGTAAGCCGACATTCCTAAGGGCCTTACCACTTAAGAGTCTTTGTCCTTGTTCTGTCCCCAGTGTCTCAGGTCCTTCTTGGCTTTGTGTGTAAAAAACCAGCCTTGACCTTGGCAGTTTCTTAGTAGAAAGCCCAGAATACCTTCCTACCAACTGGTCTCCCTGCAAAGAATGTTCCTTTGATCAACGTCTTTGTACACTGATGCTTGGAGAGCCCCAGCCGAGCTGGGAGCGGAATCTCACATCACACAAAATTTACATATTTACATTTCGGATGAACAATAAAATCCCTGTGTTTAAAAATTCTTATTCCAAAATAGAGATAGAAAATTAGGCTATGAAGGAAGAGAAAGAGAACTGAAGAGCTTTGAGTTGTTCCCCGGAGCCGGAAGACACTGGGGCTTGGGAGAGAGTTGTCAGTTGTTTTCTGTTTCTACGTGAACTGAACATGGGAACCAGTAGTGGTGGAAGGCCTGGGTTGCTGGGGACAGTCAGGGAAGGTCTGCACTCAGCGGTGGGCGCGGGGAGCCCCCTCCTTCTCCCACTAGGCCCAGAGGTGTCTCCCACCCACCCTGGAGTACAACCAGACCATCGTTGTCATTTCTTCCAAAGGTGACCAGGGAAACTGGCTCAGCCCTGGAGATTCGGGGGCAACACTTCTCTCCCAAGTTTGTGTAACTGTTTGTTTTTACTTATTTGCAAGAACAGCACACCGTCTGGCTCTAAAGCAATATGCAGGCACTGTTCACTACATGAGCACGCATTTTTAGAAGGCTTCCAAGGGGAGTACCTTCCAAGCTCACATGAGTCATGTGACCAGCGCTGTCCACTTTTGTGCATCCGGGCACTGTGTGTGTGTGTGTGTGTGTGTGTGGGTGTGTTCTGTGAGATCAGTGCTGGGATGGGGAGGGAGCTGACACCCTCTGCAGGAAGGTGGCAGCACTGAGGGCGTTGGTGAGTGACCTTGTAAAACACCTGCCGATGGGGGAAAGAACACAGAAGAAAGGTCAGAATGCCCCCTTCGAGTCCCAGCTCTGCTGGTTACTGGTTGAGGAACCTATAGCAAACCAGAATGCCTGGGTTACTGGTTCTGTCAATTAAAATGGGAAGACGTTACTGGGACCAAGACCCTCCCTTTGACTGGGTGCCGTGAGGCCTGCCTGCCCGCCTCTGAGGATGTTAACAAGGTCCAGCGAGGTGACAGAGGTGAACGTGTGGCCTGTGTCCTTCACCTTGCCCTCTGCCCTCCACCCCCACCCTGGGGTGTTCCTCCATTGAACGGGGCAGGCTGCTGAGGAAGACTTCCTCCTCCCGGGCCTGTCGCGGCCCTCCTTGGGCTGGTTCCCACTGCCTGGCATTCACTCTCTAACACTGCATCTCCAATTGCAGATTGCTGGATTTTTCCAATGAAGGCTTTACAAACTGGGAATTCATGACCGTGCACTGCTGGGGAGAGAAGGCTGAGGGTGAATGGACCTTGGAAATCCAGGACGTGCCATCCCAGGTCCGCAACCCAGAAAAACAAGGTCAGTTGGGCTCTGGCACTTTGTAACAACCATATGTGTTAACCCTCTTAACCCTAGGCCTTTAACTATGTTGTGTTAGGTGAATCTTCGTTTTGTGGAGGTAAAATTCACACAGCACACAGTTCATCATCTTAATCGTGTTAAAATGTACACTTCAGTTGTTTTCAGTGGATTTGCCGTGTTGTACAACTATCGCCGCTGTCTTAATTCCGGAGCATTTTCATTTCCTGCAGGGGGAACCCCATACACGTTAGGCAGTCACCCCTATTCCCACCTCCCCAGTCCCCAACAATCCCTAATCTAACCTCTGTCCTCAGGAATTGGTCTGTCATGGACATTTTATCTCAATGGAATCACACAATATGTGACCTTTTGCATCTGCTTCTTCCACTTCGTACCCTCTCCCAGTGTGCCCGCGGCGTAGTATGCATCAGAACTTCATTACCTCTGTAGCCAAACAGTATTTTACTGTGGGCACATACCATCCTTGCTTCATGCACTGATGGAATTTTGGGTTATTTCCACCTTTCAGCCATGGTGCAAAGTGCTTGCATGAATTCCATGAGCAAGCTTTTGTGCGTTTCATTTCGGTTGGTCATATCAATACCTAGCTATGAGATTGATGGTCACAGGCGGACTCTTTGTGTAGCTTGCTTAGCTTGTGAGGAGTAGCCAAGCTGGTGGCACCCCTTTACACTCCGCCAGCAATGTATGAGAGATCCAGTTTTTTTTTTTTTTTTTTTTTTATAACCTTACTAACACTCATCATTTACCTTTCTTAAAAATGGCCATGCTAGTGGAATGCGTGGTTTGGATCTCCATTGCTCTCATGACTAATGATATCACGCATCTTTTCCTTTTATTTATTTATTTTTAATTTATGTATTTGGTACAGGGTCTCACCACGCAGCTCCTACTTGTAGTGATCTTCCTGTTTTCAGCCCGCATGCACTGGGATTACAGGCATGTGCCACCATGTCTGGCTCAGTCACCGACTCAGTGCTCCCGGGGTCAGGTCTGGCAAGGCATGTGGTACTGGAGACCGAACCCTGGTCCCTAAGCTTGTGTATGCAGTCACTTAGTCTGCTGAGCTAAAACACTGGCCCTCTTTTCGTTTTTTTTATTGCTTGTGTGTGTATCTTTTTTCTTTTTCAGAGATAATGCTTGAGTCCTTTGCCCATTTTAAAAATTGGATTATTTGCCTTTTGCTTGTTGAGTTGTAAGAGTTTGATCAGATATATGATTAGAAATTTTTTTTCCTCATTCTCCGGGTTGTCTTTTCCCTTGAGTGATTGTATTTGTCAGCCTTCTTATTGCTGAGACCAAGAACCCGACATTGTCAGTCTAAAGAAAGTGAGGTTTGGAGCTGGGGAGATAGCTCAGTGGTCTGAGTGCCTGCCTGGCCCTACCATGTGCCACGCTGGCTTGGAACCCCGGGCATGTGGTGCTGGCCACTGAAACTGGACATGGTGGAACACACCTGTAATCCCAGCATGGGGGAGGCTGAGACAGGAGAATCACTACGAGTCTGAACTATGTAATGAGACTCTGTACCAAATAAATAAATAAAATATTTTACAAAAAAAAAAAGGTGAGGTTTATTTTGGCTGACAGTTTCAGATGGTTCAGTCCATAGCAAGCTGGTTCTGTGGCAGACACAGCGTGGCAGAGGGGCATGGTGGGGACAGTTACTTAATCTTAGGCATCCAGGAAGTAGGGAATGAGAAGGATGAGCCAGAGCAAGAGATACGCCCTGCAGGGCAGCAGCCCCTGCACCCCGTCTCCACCTGACAGTGCAATGATCAACTCCTAAGTGGATTAATCCTCTAATAAGCACACACCCTTGATCCAGTCACCTCCTAAAAGCCCCACCTCTGAACACGTGAGACTTCTGGTGGCCTTTTTAGATCTAAACCCTGACAGCAATGGTGTCCTTTTATGCACAGAAGTTTTTAATGTTAATGAAGTCTGGTTCATTTTTCTTTTATTGCTTGTGCTTTGGGCGCCGTATCTTCAACACCATTGTCTAATCCAGGGTCAGAAAGCTGGCTTTTATGGTTTCTTTTCAGGGTTTTATACTTTTAGTCCATACATTTAAGCCTTTGATTCATGTTGAGCTCGTTTTTTTACGGTCTAAGGTAGAGGTTCAAATTCACTCTTCTGCATGAGGCTCTCAATTATCCGAGCACCGTAGGTTGAAAAGACTGCTCTTTGCCTGCTGTGTGATCTCACTCTCTTCTCCAGCTCAGTTGGGACTCTGGCATCTGTTCTGTTGGCCTAGCACTCCTTTACCAGTGACACACTGTTCCGATTGCTATAGCCTTGTAGTACATTCTGAAGTCAAAATGTATGAGTCTCACCAGTTTTCTTTCTTCAAGAGTGTTTAGTCTATTCTGAGTCCCTTGCAAACCCATGTAAATCTCAGCATAAGTTTGTACGTTTCATATTTTTTAAATGTAGGTGGAATTTTGGTAAAGATTGAATGTGCAGATCAGTCGGAACCCTGCCACTTTAATGATATTAGATCTTCTAATGCATAAACATGGGGTGCTCTTCCATTATTTAGCTCTTCACCATTGTTCAGAAATGGGTTTTGTAGTTTTTTAATATGCCTGTTTTTTTTTTTTTCTGCCTTGGTTTAACTTATTTCTAAGTATTGTATTCCTTTTAGTGCCAATAAATGGTAAATGGAATTATTTTCTCAATTTTGGTTTTGGGTCACTTACTTCTCTGATAGTGTTGTACCGTTTCACAACTGCTTTGTTAACATCAATCATGTATTTAACCGGGTTTTGCTGGCTGCCTTCCATGGGCCAGGCGCTGAAGTCGTCCTCAGATCATACCCTGCAGTGGCCTCCGAGATCAGCAAGCTCTTCCCATGTCTGTCCGGAGATTCCTAGTGAAGCACATGGACTGTGCCGAGGCCCTGCTTTCCGTGGGAGGGTTTCCCCGGGTTTGCTCTCACTGTTCTGTTGCTTCCTGTGCCAGTTTCTGTGACTATGCCAGCCCTTTCCTGGTCACCCAGGGATGTACAGGGTCCTTCTCTTGCCCCAGTTATTTTCCAACTCTCTATGACACACAGCTTTGTGTGTGTGTGTGTGTGTGTGTGTGTGTCCTGGAAGAAATAAAAAAAATGTTAACTTGCCTGAGGCAGAAAGCTGACTTTTAATTATCAAGTCATCTGTAGGGGTTCTAGCTCTCAAAATCACTTTCTTTTTTTCTTTTTTGGACCGGCCCAGCCCACCCTTAGAGCAGGGCTGGCATGGCATGTGGTGCCAGGGATTGAACCGCCATCCCTTGTGCCTGCCTAAGCTTGCCTAAGCACTTTTTTTTT
>NDGN011173452.1:0-16996 GCA_002564285.1 Tympanoctomys barrerae | reverse complement strand
TACACTAGGATCTGACAATCAAGTGGTATGATATAATTTTTCCTACAACTTCAAGAAGATATCGCATCATTAAGAGAGAATAAACTATTTGAAAATGTTACAGTACTTTCTGAGCAGGCATTATCAAATAAATTGAGTTTATAATAACTCAAGCCCTGGTGTGCACTCTACAGTGTTTGGAATATTTTACCAGAAACAGCCATTCTTTTCACGTTAACTTTAACTAAAAAACTGAAACAACCAGACCTGACAACCTCCCTTTTCTTTCAAGTTCAAAATACCACATTTTCATGAGTACTGCCACCAGTGGAGAGAGCCAGACGTGCTGCTCAGCTGATGTGCTGGGATGCTGGGTCCTCTCACTCACCATCCTGACTTCCAGAAGGAACTGGCTTGTCCGAAGTGAGACCCGGAGTGCAGGGCTCCCTGACCTTTGAACTCAGAGGGCCTTATTCAGTTTATACTGACTTTTGTCTTCATGGCCACAACTTTGGGGATTTCTAACATTACAGAACTCTGTTTTCACTATCAGAATGCATGAACAGAATTCTTTCTGTTATTGAAAATCATCAACAAACACTTCCTGAGTGTTGGAATAGAGTTGTAGGCACTGGGAATAGAATGTTCAACCAAATTGCAAAAGTTTGTTTCTGCATCATAGTTAGTTCTGACAGGAAGGACAGTGCCCTGCCAACTTAATGAATACAACCTTAGTGTGTTATAAATGCTAAGAAGCAAAATCCCCGTGATAGGTGGTAGAGATGTGTCTCACAGAGTTTGGCTTGAGCTGCTAGGAGGGAAAATATGAGGCGAGAAAAGAGGACAGTCCACAGCTGGTCTTGTCCCTTCCTGTTCTCAGGGGACAAGCTATGCTTACACAGCACATGAAAGGACAGTACCAGGCCACCAGGGATTGTAGGCTGCTCGTCTCTTCATGGTACAGATATAAGACAGAGGCCAACGGGGCCCAGACTGTAATGAGAACCCACTGACAGTTCCTTGGATTGTCTGGAGAGAATATACATCCTTCCCAACTTGCCAAGATCTTTGTGGGAGGGGAAAAACAGGAAAAAGCATCAAGGAATTTGGAGGCACTGATTAAAATATGAAAATATAAGTAAAATTTAAATAAGCAGAGAGAGAGGGCTGACCAGATAGCTCAGTAGACTAAAGCACCTGCTTAGGCAGGCACAGGGATCAGGGTTCAATCCCCAGTGTGCCCGCTGCGGAGAAGGGGTTTGAGGCTGGGCGTGGTGGCACACACCTGGGAGGTGAAAACAGGGGAATCATTATGAGTCTGATCTGTGTCATGAGATCCTGTAGACTCTGTACTAAATACATAAAAATAAATAAATAAGCAAGCAGAGAAATGAGATTGTGTTTCAAGCATTATTGAGATCATCCACAAAGGCTATGAAGTATGTCTTCGGACTAATAATGAATTAAATAGCTTGAAATATAGTGTTTTAGTGCAGAGAATGATGAAAAATAAGGCTAAGTAAGGAACTAAGAGCCAGACTGTATTGAATCATGAATGCTAAAGACTTTGGCCTTTTTGATAATGGGAAGCCAATGAGCTGGAGTAATGGTAATCTTCAGGGAAGGATTAAAATATGGCAATACTACGTAGGGTCAGTTGATATTTTAGGGGATGAGGTTAGGCTATATGAAGTTTTCAGTCTTTTTTAATTAACTATACCATTAAGGAACAGGAAATTGGGAACTAAACTGGTTTATTATAGTGAGAGATGTAATTTTAATGCAGGAATTATTTGTTCTTAAATGAATTTCGGTCTATGGAAAGCTCCTTTTTTGTCAGTTAAAATGTTCAGCCTACTACTTTTCCTAATGGTGATGGATTCATACCCATTCTGATACCCTTTAAGCCATAAACCTATACATTTGTAGATTTCATGCTTGGTGATTTATATGTCTCTTCCTATGATGTTATTGATTAATGGTTCCTCTCTTTGTCACAGGAGCTGTTGTCCTCACTTGTCTAGGTTTAGTTGTGTTTAACTGGAAACTCCGGCAAGGCAAAGCGAATGAACGCACCTCAGAGCACCTCTGCTGCAGAACCTTGGATGAATCCCTGTGCACTCATGAGGCAAGAAATTACCCCACTAAAGGATACTGTAACTGCCACTTAACTCAGGAAAACGAGATAAAGGTCATGTCCATTGTGCAGCCCAGAAAGGAAATGCCACTTTTACAGGAAAACAGCCAGCGAACAACACTGGCCTCTGAGTCCACAGCCCTTGATGGATCATTTCAAGACCTGAAAGGGAAAGAGAGTGCTTTCTTGTGCCTGGAGAGCAGATTGCAGCAGGCGGGATGCACAGAGCCTCCTGGGAAAAGGGCAGCTTTTAATGATGCAGGTTTAGGTACAAGACATTGTGCAGAAAGCATTGAAAAGCTGAGGAGTCTCAAGCACGGAGGAGCCCAATCTCAAATACTGCCACAGCTTGTCACAAGAACAATAGGTGAGTTTGTCTTATTGTGGAAAATCCTGCTGTATGTAATTCCCTCCGAAGGAGGAAATCTCTTTAATTTCCTCAACAAGGAAGTCCTGTAAAGCTCACAAAAGCACAGTTATTTCTCTTCTGCAAATCTAAAGAGTGTGTGTGTGCACGCGTGCGTGTGCGTGTGAGTTGAGGTGTAGATGGTGTGTCCCTACCTCAGGAGTTGAAGTGTATTTCCTGTCGACTAAAAGAGAATTTTGAGGCCCAAAACCTAACAATGTTAAAAAAAAAAGAAAAGGAAGCTTTTAAATGGCAATATAGCTGTGGAGATTAATGGGAAGTAGAGTTTCAGCTTTCATTTCAGCATCCTTTGAGCACTAATGCCAATTCTGCAGTAAGCAACCCTCCCGGAGCATGACATGTTAGAAGAATGGGCCTTCTAGTGCTGGTGATTCATTTCAGGAATGATGTCAAGAAACATACTTTGCTTGCTGAGCTGTCAAGGATGATAACTTCCCAGTTCAGGGAAAGTCAGGACTTAATTCATTGTCCCATGTTGGGAGCCAAGTGAATCTGGCCGTGACATCTACCCACTGTACATGGGCAATGTCAATATTTAGGTGGAGGCAATGAATTAGATGTCTTCCTTTCTCTTCCTGCACAGTAAGCCAATGCTTTCAGGTTCGGCAGTGAAAACTTTGACAGCTGCTCTGTAAAGAGGTTCCTGTCACCTATCTGAATTAGTTTACAACACACACAGTGCTCCCTCTCAGAATATGAATGACAGAGGTATTAGATCAAGAAAATTCTTACCGTGGAGATCTGGCCCGAAGGATAAATTGGGAGACAACTGGAAAAGAATGAACCTGTGTTATTTTATGTGTGGCATAAGGCAGATATGAATTTATTTAATTGTATTCCTCATACTCCAGTACTTGTCAGTTCTGGAAGCTGATGATTTGACTAAAGAGAGAGATGGCCAAGGAAAGAAACATTGGCCATAAAACCAGAAACTATTGGTTTTATTTTATAAAGAAATACTCACTTAGTCTTTCAAAAGACTCATACCTTAGGTAGATGTTGCATTTTAGCTTTTAGCTCTGTCCATCGGTTTAAATATAAATCCTCACGGAAAATTTCTACCTGAACAGAAAATAGTTTCTTAACTCTTTCAAAGCCAGTCTTTTTTTTTTCGCACAGAAGCCAGTAGTTTTTCAGAGTGATATAATTACTGTTGAAAAAGCCTGAAATTCGGCTACATATTGAGCGTTGCACTGGAGCTTGAAAGGGCAGGTATTTGAGAAGAAAACAGCCGACGCCATGCTTGCTGCCTTGAGCAGAGGTCTGTGAGCGGTATCAGCATGCTTACGCCACATAACTCGAAAATACAGAACTATGGGCTTGCGAAGCAGAGCGGTCTTTAGAGGTGATCCGGTTTAATAGTTCTTATTATTTATCTCAGGTTTCCAGAACTCTGCAAATCAGATAAAGGCTGCTCATTCTTTCCTCATGTAATTTCTATGCTCCCATAAAGTTTCCATTTAGTCTGACCTCCTAATACCTAGAGAGTACGTAGCTTCTTGAGGATCACACACAAATTTAGGAGGCAGATCATAGATGACATTTCTTTTTCTCTCCCCGAATAGAAACACTTCCATTGTCTCCTGAATAAAACAATTTCATGAAATAGGAGAGAGTATAATGATAAGACATAATTTTCATCTTAGTATTCATGCTGGTTAAGAGGACAGAATTTAAAGTCAGACAGACCTGGGTGTAAGTCCTAGCCACGTTATCCACTAGGTATACAGCTAGTAGAAAACAGGAACCTTTCTAAACTTGTTGCTTCCTCTGTAAAACTTAGCGCAATAAGGCTTTTCCAGTGGGTTATGAGTCTTGTGACTCAAGTAAGATAATGAATATTTAAGATGTAGCATAAAGCTTAGATCTTAGTTGTGTTCAGTGAATGATATTATTATTACTATCTGATTACTTGCATTATTTAACATATATCTTTAAGCTTACATTTACTTATGCCATTTCATAGTCCTAAGTAGAAATTTGTGTAACATGAAACAGGCCATATTATAAATCTATTCATTTGGAAAATATTTAATGAGCATTGTATTAAGTTATAATAAATAGAAAGATACCTATTTTCATTGAGTCAATAGGTATTTCTTTTTCTTTTTTTCTCTATTTGAAACATGACCATCATTCAATATTGCTCGCATGTTCTAGCCAATATTTGAGTTCCGAGAATGAACAGAAAACTTACTACACTATTTGATAAACACTTAGGTATTAACTACCTTTAAGGTTATCCTACCCAATGTAATAGAAAGGTGTATAACTCTCCTAACATTTATATTTCTAATTCTTGAATATTTAATTCAACACTACAGCTGACTGGGATGTGGTCCTAGTGTGTACCTTTGTAGATATACCAAACTGCCAAACCTCTTTCATGGATTGGCTAAAAATTAGTAAATATTCAAGAACTGTCATAATCAGAGGAGTCATTTTTATATTTTTCATCAGGTTCCAAAGCATCTGTTGGTTGGGGCAATAAAATTATGCCCAGTGCTAAATTCCTGCATCTATTCTTCAGCAGATATCAGCAGTGACACATTTAGAGGAAGATATGCAGCATCCGCTTCAGCTTTGGCAACAGAAAATCTTGAGAAGCATTTAACAAATGAACCATGGCAGCCTCCAATAGGAAACAAAGACAATGGCTTACAACCTCACAGTAAGAGACATTTTATTACAAGCACAACATCCAAGCCTTGTGGGTCAGAGGAGCAGTGTGTACAAAAGATCTTATACAAACATAGATCAAAATATGACGATCCTTATAGACTGTTAAAATGGAGCAAGCCTGGGTATGTTCAGCCATACAATGCCCTTTCCTGTAAATATGTGCTCTGTGATCAATTCCAAGATTATATGAAAGACACAAAGCTAAATTGTACCAAATCCTCCAAGGGTGAGGAAGAACAAATCCAAATTAATAGTGCTATAGAAAAATTCCTTAAGAATGAAGATACGATAGATTTTTCCAAGTCATCAATGAAAGTCAAAGGAATTTATTCTCCAAAGAAAGTTAATTTCTATGTTCCTGATGTAGTAGGAAAAAGCAGGTTGGTTGTGTCACCCAGAACATTGACCCACTGGCAACAGCAGCAAAGTCATGGAATGCAACCCCTCAACCGAGATCTCGAAAAGTGTAACAACCATAGGGACAAAAACAAAAGAGGGAAATGGTTTCCTGCATCACAGATTCTGAAAAAGAAGAGAAGCAAGAAAGCAGATCTCAAAGGCAAAGTTAAAGGACAAAATTTAAGGTTAAAATTGAATTTACACCCTTTTAGAAAAGTCAGAGTCCATCCAGAAAAACCCTTACTAGAGCCCCCAAGGAAACGTAAACAATTTTCAGTACCTCCTAAAGAATTTCTTAAAACTTCTGAGAAAAAAAGCACAATAAATCTTGTGTCTTCTATAGATTTCCCCCAGCAGCCAGAGAGTAACCACTGTGTTGAACTCACTTCACAAAGGCTGCGCTGCAAACAGGCCTCAAAACAGACCTTGTGTTACAAAAGAAACAGTAAAAGTGCCCCTGCCCTCAAGGCTAGAATGCTGTTTGCAGGCAAGCAGAGCTCTGTCAAGGATGACTGGTACTACTCTGGGCTTTTCCCTAATGCAGAGGGACCTCTCTTGCCCCACCCTAGAGCTAGAGATGCTAAGGACAGTCCCTCACACACTCAGTTCTCAGCAGAACCACAGAAAGGTACCACCCAGCTCCTACTGGAAGACCCTAGCTATTTACCAGATACTTTAAAAAATGCAAGAAATTCCATTTTACCATCTCAGCCTTCCAGGGGAACAGGTAGCCACAGGGCAACAGAGCCTGCCGAGAACATAGAGCTAAACAAATCAAAGACCAATCAACTAAACCATTCTTCTCTGTCGCTAAGAGACCAAACACAAACCCTAGGTGTCTGCAAGACTGGCACCTACAACAAAGAACACCCTTTGGATCAAGATCAAGCTTTACAACCTGTAGGACACAACTCAGACCATAGACAGGTTGGAAATGGACAAACATCAATAACGAAGTCTGAAATACCACATCCACTTTTGGAAAGTCCCATCATGGAACATGAAGGAGATGATGTAGGAATGAATCTGTATAGCCCAGCAACTTATGATTCCTCACTCACTTCCTGGACACAGTCCAAGGACACCTTAACACTTACAATGACAGAGTCCGTTCCATACCAAAATGCAACCGAGCTCCCACAGGATAGCAGCGCCTCTCATCCCAGTGGTCAAGCCATCGGGCGTCTACCCAACAGCAAAAAAGGTTCTGACAGAGCAAATGTATTGCCCAGAGAGGATGGCACTGCAGACCTAGAGCTAAACACGGTAGAAAAAGAAGAAGAAAATATACTTGATGACAGCAAGGCAGGTTCTCCTATGGTAAGTGTGACCACAGATCTGTCTTTAACTGATACCATGAAAGAAAGACAGCAAACTTGGGAACATGGAAGAGGTGTGGAACCTGCGCTATGTGGTTCAGGCTCTGCTACGGAGGCTACTACAGTGAAGGATTTGAGTGCTGCAAGTTCCCATGAAGCCAGAAATGGGATACTTCCTAGTGAAGTAGATCCTGAGACTGAGAGCAATACGTATAATTTGAAAGAAATTCAAAATATTCAACTAGATAAAGATAGCAATGCACACAGAGATGGTGCAGTGATAGTGGAGATGCACGACAAATAAGAGAAATTCATTTTAAGGCACAAAATGAGTTATCTCTAATTCCTAAGAAAATAAATGAAGCTGCAAGCTCTTCTCCCAGACCTCAGATCTGTCCGCCATCTGCTGAATATGCTACCGCGTCACCTTTAGAAGCAGAACGGAGTGAACAAAATAACTCAAATAATCATTTTCTGCTTTAGCTTCTTTCAAAAGGGACAGACACTGTGTAGCCCTTACATACATTTAAAATGCGTTATTTTGGAGAGCAAATTCTTATAAATAAAAAAAGAAATTCAGAAAAATCAAAGACAGGGACCCAGGATATATTTGATTCAATTAACTAAATGTACTTCTCAAAGGCATGAGAAAATGAGAAAGAACTTACATCTAGTGCTGGAAATATTTAAAAAGAAAGAGAGAAGTGTTTAAAGAAATACAGCATTAAACATGAAAAAAGGATTTAAGTAGATTTACATTTGATGTTTATTTTATGAAAATTGCTATACTCATCTCAATTAGTGCTATTATAACATTGCTGTTTTACACAGATGATGACATATTTATATTTGTGCTTGATCTGTTTTCCTAATTGTTGTACAAAAATAAAATTTCAGCATTGTTTGTTAACTGCTGTCTAGCTAGTGTGTATGTTGGTATATTCACCCACTTGTGCTTTGTTCATACTCATCCTAGACTTTAAGCAGATGTCCTTAAAGCCTTCCATTTCTTGGAGGAAAGAGAGAGAAAGGGACAGAGAGAAAATTTCATATCCAGGGATGTAGGTTTTGTAAAATCTGCAAAATCCTACAAATCCTCTAGGTGGAGATATCAGCTTCATCCATGTCAGACAAAATGGGATCAGCACAATGGATCTGGAACAAAAGGAATTTTAAACAGCTTTATTGCCAATTGTTATTCATTTAAGATTTTGAAAAACTAAACAGCCTTCTAGCAAGTAGCTTGTGAAGTCTGATCTCTCAAGTTTAGCATGCCACAGTTGTTTGATGTGATAGTGCTCTTGTCCACAGGAATTAAATATGCTTATAAATATTTGATTTAGAAGCAACAGGAGAACAAACATCTTTCATTAAAAGTAACATTTACTCAGAAAATGTACGTATACTTGAGCAAGTTTTGTGTTGATAGCCTAGTAAAATGTTTAAAGCGTGCTTTTGCAGTATAGTTTCCTAGTTGAAGGGATAGTAAAATAATCCCCACAAACTTTGTCTTCTATCTCGTATCTGCCTACCTGTAGTTGTATCTATGTTTGGTATTATAAAGCATAAAAGATTAGTCAAAAATGTATGATAAAAATATTGCATACAAATATTGCATACCCACCTAACTTCCTTTCTATGCAGAAATTTCCAGCGAATGACAAAACTTGGTCATTTTGAAGTCCTTAAACTTCTTTGTCTTTCTGCACTAAGCCAGAGCTCCCTGGCTTTCCACATCCTCTCCTGCCCCACTCTCCTTGCTCAGCCTCTCGGCCTGAGCGTCCCTCTCATGCCATCTGTCTGCTCTCTGGGGCCGCACTCCACTCTGATAAGCACCTTTAAGAGAGAGGCACGTCTGTGCCAACTTCTCGCATGATGAATTCATTCTAATTGACAGCTCCCTCCACTGTGCAGCTTGGGTTGCTTTCTCCCTGTAGCTACTTTCCTTCTCCTTTCCCTACTTTTATTTTTAAGGCACTTTCTCTTCACTGCCATCCTCAGCTTTGTTCTCCTCACTGCTAACAACATCCCTGGCATGCAGAGGCCTAATAGTTACTTGTGGTCACTACCTGGCTCTCAGAACACAGTGACGGCAGTTCTCCTGGACATGTTCCTCGTTTTCATTTCTGAAACCCAGTCTTTACCTCCTGACGGTGCTTCCTTTGAAAAGTTCTCAGGTTACCTTTGCCTCTGGACCACCGTGGTAGCTAATGTAGTCTCTGTGATACACAAGTGGGTTATGATAAGAGCAGGCCAGCTAGCTGACTGACTCCAGCATCTTCTCCTCCTGTTTGAGCCCCTCTGGGCTCCCTGTCTTTGTTGCATACATGTCAGCGGGTTGCTTGTTGAAATGCACAGTCTCCGGTCCATCTCAGAGATCTTCAGCAGATCTGGGGTAGTCCCTTGTAGCATTGCTACACACCTACTGCAGGGTAATTCGGAGCACGCAGTTGACATCCCTCACATTAGGATGCAATGCTGAGCTATGATGGTGAAATTTAGAAGGTGATTCAGCACTTGTATCTTTTTTTATTTTTGGTGGAACCTGGGATTGAATTCAGGCCCTTGCCCTTGCCAGGGAAGTGCTTATTCCACTGATCCATGTCCCCAGGCCCAGCACTTGTATCTTTATAGTAATTACATGTCATTGTCTAAGTAAGTAAATTCTCCATACCCACCTCAAGTAAATTTTCCCAAAATTATTTTTATCATTTTTATACTGCTTTTTAGAGACAGACATAAAAGTTTGTATAATTTCATGTCCAAACTCCCTGCTTTGGCTCCCAAGATTTTCCAATGTCTGATTCTACCTATCGGCACGCTTTCCCACCTCCCACAGTCTCCAATGACTTTTTCTCATCCGCAATATGCTAGGATTCTCACCATCCTCCATGTGCCACGTTGAAGTCGTGAAAACATTTTTATTAGAGCCTATTTATGTTACAAAATATTGGCTACCTATGTGGTGAGTTTATACATGATTCTAACATTTGATCGTGTCCCTCCTTATATTATATGTTGGAGTTTCAACTAGGAAGACACCATAAGAGAATATATTACACTTTGTGTGCAAGAGGAAAAGATAGATAAGCAAAATTGGTTAGGTTGATAGCCTGCACAGTAGTGAACAGCAGAGCACGATGTTAGTGCCTTAGATGTGAAAATGGACCTATTTCAAATGGGGCCTGATATAGAGCTTTAATCCCCCAGTGCCCACAATGTTCAACTACTTTTTTTTTTCCAATAATTTTTCACAGGTTCTTTTTACCTGAAGAGCTTTACTCTCACAAATCATTCATTCAACAGCCTCCTGTGTATGGCTTTCCATCTCTGCCCACTCCCCAGAAGGCTTTCCCCACCTACACTATCTCTGTCTCCCAAGTTGCTGCTACCCTTTAGTATAATTCTCCTACAATCTTGTTTCCTTTAATCTTGGCTTCAGGATATAGAAGCAGTCACATGCTTATTTAACTAATCTCTGTAGGAGCACTACACTTGCAGCTCCATGAAGAATGTATCTCCACTGAATCCCCTGTCCCTACTCTTGGACAGCAGATGGTAGAATTCGATACATTGCTTATTGAGGGAAAAGAACAAATAGTTCATTGTTTCATGTTTTGTCATCACTCAGCCTCCTGATGTGATCAAGAACAGTAGAGTCTGGGCTCTGGTAATGAGGACTGGGGAGGCAGAGTGAGAAAAAGCACATGAAGAAAGCAGTCTCCAGCTCACAGGCCATATCTGGGCTTCTTGGTCAGCTGAGGCAGCTCGGGCTGAAAGTCCACTCTTGAGTGGTTAGTAAGACAACTTTCCCGTTGAGCAACTGACTTTGAATCATATATGTAAACAATGATTCTGAATCGGATATGTGTATATATTCTATCTTATATATCCTATGTTTTTATCTGTTTGGTTTTTTTTTTTTTGTATTTTAGGACAGGGTCTCGCTAGGTAGCTCGAACTCGTGGTGATCTTCCTTTTTTCAGCCTCCCAAGTGCTGGGATTACAGGCGCGCGCCACCAGGCCCAGTCTCAACAGCGCTCTCCGGGGGCGGAGCCTGCACGGCATGCCAGGGATGAACTCCGGGTGCGGCGTCGGCCTAAGCAGGCGCTTTAATCCACTGAGCTATTTGGACGGCCGATATATCCTGTGTATTCTATCATATAACACACACACACACACACACACACACACACACACACACACACTATATGTCCTATTTTAGTTTTTATTTCTCATTTTTGATATTTTGCTTGAGGCATACACTCTATCCCCAAAATGCTTTCAGAACTTGACAATGATTGGCTTTTATGTTCAAATTAAAACTCCCTCATGTCCCTTGCCTATAATCAGTTAATAAAAACAAAAGAGATTTTCTTCATTGTTATTTGATGTTAAACTTTTGCACAGTTCACTTCCCATGGAAATAAGGTGATTCTGGAATAGGTAATTGGCATATCTATCCTCAGAAAATATGCCTAAGTTCATTTTGAAACATAAAGCAGTGGTTTCCTAAATTATTTTAACATAAAATTTTCTGTATTTCAAAATAAAGATGAGGACTGCAAGGCACTCACAAGCAACAGTAGTATTTATTTATTTACTCAACAAATACGTTATAGTGTCTACGAGAGATAGTTGTTAACAGTGGATTTATAGCAGTGAAGAAAATAAAACAGTAAAAAATTCTGCTTTTACAGAGCTAATGTTTGGGTAGTGACAAGATTCTAAACAAATAAATACATAACATTTTCATCTGAATGGTTAGAGAAAGGTTATCTTCTGAGATCCTCAATCCATATCCCATAAGAGTCTTCAGTTTTCTTCATAAGAGTTTCTATGTATATGGAGAGGTTGGTTTGGGCTTTACTTTTAGGAAAGGAGTGAAAAATGTGCTTTATCTTTTCAAATATCTGTACTGGAGTTTATTTGGTTTCTCCTTATTGTGATACCTTTTTAAATGAATAAAAAATAATTTAAAAAATTAGAATTCAGAGTTTTAAAAAACAAGATGATAAGAATTCAATAATGGTTTTTATGTTGCATATTGTCTGGAAAGTAGTTGTTAAGATTACCAAATATAAGCATGAAAAATAGCTTTAAAAACAGCCAAGAAAGTTAAAATGAAGAAAAAAAAAAGAAGCATTAACTGATCCTTTCAATAGAATAGTTTCTTTCTCTCTGACAGTACCTATTCAGATTTTATTTGCTCTTTCAGGTTCTTACAGTAGTGAGATGAGACAACGTTTATGTATGTGATTCTGATGTATTTCACTTATGAGTGTGGTCTTTAGTTGCATACATTTACTTACAAAAGTCTGGAGTTTATTTTTCTTTATAGTCAAGTAGTACTTAACACTCTATCTCCATTTGTACTCCAAGTCTGTGCTGTTAGCCACATTATCACCATCAGAAGAAGGCTTAGGAAAGGACTAGCACACTGGATTTCTGATTCCTGATTGAGTCAGAGCCACCAATGACCACTGGGGGTTCTGTGTGAAAGCCTGCACATTGCTAAAACCCAATACAAGTCCATCCCTTGCCACATCTCTTCCTTTAGACAATGACTAAGTGTGGCTCAATTGTAGTTAATAAAATTGCAGCTGACATGAGAGCATGAGTCATCTTCCTGCCTTGGTCTCTCCTTGGCTAACCGGTTGTGAGAAATATTTCAAAATTAGAGAGCAGCCACAGAAATATGAGATACTCAGACTCCTTAAAGCAGTTAGAGACAAAGAAGCAAAGACCAATCAGTCCTCCGGCCTTGACAGTCTTAAATTTCACACTGAAAGTAGACTTTGCAGTTCTACTGTTTGTGACAGATTTTGATCACAACACACTTTTCAAAGAGGAGATACAAGTTACTCACTTAGCACATGTATTCCAACCTCACATCAGCAGAGACGAGATGGGCTTCAGAATGGAACAGCCAACAGGAGGCCCGCTGTGATGGTAAGCCGCATGTGAAGCCGCAGGTGCTAACAACCAAAGCATCCTGTCTATTTTAATATTTTTATATTTATTTCAAGAAACATATGCATATGTAAAAAGTCATCAAAATCGATCCGTATAATATTAGCTAAGGTTCCAAAGAATTCTAGGCTATTGTTTCTCTCTATGGCTTAACCCAAATAGCAGATAGTCTCATGCTCAATTATCTTCGTATTCATTCATTTGGCTGTTGATTCAAATATAAGCAGAGGCAGTTTATAAAGGAGAAAAATAGGAATATGGTGAGGAAGTTGCTTAAGGTGTTTGAAGTACAGGGTACATATATCATGGTGCAAGGAATAACAATTGAAAGGTGGACTGGGTGAAACTGTACAGTGTTGTTAAATCCAAGACAAGAGAACTTAGACAACTCCAAATCCAGTATTTCCACTAATACTACTTCCTCATTGACTGAATTCCCTGACGCTGCCTTCATGCAGGATTTCTGAGTACTTCTCATCTGAAATTGTGCCTCACTGTCTTGTGACTCTTGGTGGATTCCTGCTTGATCAGTGTTGTTCTGTTCTGCAGCCAATGATTTCTATGCCCTTTTTAAAACCAGTTATGGCTACTTTTATTGAATATGTTCTATACCAGACCTCATGATAGAAACCTCTGAAAAACTCTGCAAAGTAGGTGTTGTTATAATTATGTGTGTGCCTAGTTTTTTTTTCCATTTATAACCATTTAAAATATATCTAGTAATTGATAGCATCTTTTGTTCCAAAGTTCATACTTCTGCAGCACACATCACAGTGAAAATACTTTGTAGGCAGCAGCCCTGAAGCTCTGTTTATTACTCAGAAACATTACTGCGCACCAGCGGGAGGATCGAGTTGCAAGATGTTTTAGCTTTCGGTCTTATAGACTGTGGTGTGGTAACCACCTGTCTATATCTTAATGAGTTCTGAAATATAAGCCACCACTTCTTTCCTATCAAAATTCACTCCCACTCAATGCTGTTTATCTGTCTACTTCCAGTGGATCCGGTGAAATTATATGCAGTGTAACTCAAAACAACACCTCTTGGTTTATAGATTATTCTGAATTACTACCTCATTTTTCTGAATGCAAAATTAATTTGTTTTTGTAGAATTTGAGAAATTAGAATGGATAAAACCTCATCATTTAGAAGAAAAAGTTAAGATATTTTAGAATTTGTTGTATTTTTATAAAATCAAACATAGGTTGCTGTACAAGTGCATAATTCATTTTTCTTAAAGCATTAATTTAAGAAATTAAGCATTTTTTCCATGTTATTAAAGCTCTGTTAACATATTTTAATGACTCTGCATTTACTGTGATTTGCTTAATCCCTTCTCAATTTTAATTTGTTTCAAGTATTTCAAAGAATATATTTTCCATATGAATTTCTTGATTCCAGATATAGTATATTGGTGCTGTAATACTGAATATAGTATATAGAGTATATATAGTATATTGGTGCTATACTGAACGGTGAATATAGTATATTGTAGGGCATATCAACATAATAGAAGGGGCCAGGGAGATGGCTCCATGGAATAAGTGCTTCTCTGGCAAGCACAAGGGCCTGAGTTCAATTCCCAGTTCCACCAAAACAAAACAAAACAAAACAAAACAAAACAAAACAAAACACCACAGCAACAAAAAAACATAATAGACTTTATACATAGTTTGAAGTTATTTTCCAAATAGTATTACTACTTTATACTCTCAATAGCAATTGTGTGAGGTTACCATGATATCTGCACCAGAAAAACATTTTACTAATTTGAGAGGCAAATGTATCCTTCCTTGTTGCTTTGATGGTGCTTTTACTTATCCAATGTGCCTTTGTATCATAGAAACCACTCATGTTGTACTCCTTTCAACAGTAGAACATGATTACTCTTGACTACGTTTAATTCCTTCCAGAGTTAGGTAAATCAATAAGTAAAGCAATGCTTAGTGACTACTGATCTCTCTCTAATTTACTTCATTATGATTGTTTAGATAATATTGAGCCAGTGCATGTAAACCAGTGCAGTGAACACATTTAAACTAATTGGAGATTCCATAATGTGTTGAGAGGGAGTGTTCTTAAAATGGGTCAAACTCAGACCCAGATCCCAATAGCATCCATTTGAAACTCTTAGACTCTGATAGCAAGTGTACAGGATGCCTTGTTTGCCTCTTGGCACTGCGTCCAGAAAATCAGCTTAATATGAATGGTATTCATTTCTTCATGATTCAGAACAGATCCTGCAAAGCTTTGACATCTCCTTTTCCCATTTGTTTTCCTTCTTCTTGGCAGTGATGCCAGTCATCATCATCTCCACCAGGAAGTGGGCAGTGCAGTGTGGGCGGCCATGGGGTTGGAATTGCTCAGCTCTAGATTTGTCATACTTGCTAAGGTGGTTGTATTGCCTTGATAGATAAGAATCTTCTGATATCATAGATTCAGGGATGGGACTGCTGGCCCATTCATCAAGTTATTAGCTTGGTCATTGTAAAATATGTTAAATGATTTTTGTAAATATTGGTTTTCATCACAAAGCAAACTTTGCCATTAGAAGAAAACCAAACTATTTTAAAGTAGCTTATGTGTTGAGCAATTATTATTTCTTCAACAGTGCCTTGATAATTTATAATTTATTAATAGTTAATAGCTTCTAGAGTAAAGCTGTGTGATAGAACTTTCCACATTTGATGAAAGTGTTAGCATAAAGATGTGAGTGCTGTGACTGTAAAAAATTAATTTTAATAATGTAAATAGAAATGCAAATGTAAATAATGATGTTTACTGGCTTCACATTAGATAACACAATTCCAGGGAATAATTTTTTCTCTCTTATCCTGAATGATGACACTAGAGTTAAATATAAGTTAGCACACCCTATGTAGCAAATAGAACATATCTCCTTTTCTTTTTCTTTTTCTTTTCTTTTTTATTTTACTGTTGGTACCAGGGATCAAACTCAGGACCTTGCATTTGCCGGGTAGGTGCTTATGCTGCTGAACTATCTCCCTGGCCCTTCTTTCCTTATTATTTACTAAATCTCTTATGACTCAGTTAGCAACTAGCTTTTCAATCTTTAACAACTGTGCAAAGTCACACATCATGTATACATTTAGAAATGTTGCTGTTTAAAAACTTTGTGGGTGGGACCATCCACTCACCCATGGGATCCTCCTCCATCTGACAGACCTGGTATGGGACCCTATGACAGAACTCCCTGGAGAGAGGCAAGGGGCAAGACCCACCCAGCTAATCCAGGAGCAGAACATCTTGCCAGAGGAGCACAGGGGGTTCACTTCCATAGAATGCAACAGGAAGAAGCAGAACACAGCATCCAGACCCAAGACAGGCCCTCCTGGATGAGTTCAGACTTTGTAGATCTGGACCCCATAAGCTGAGGCACTAGAGCTAACTCTATGAGAGCAACCTTTCTCTTTCTCTCTTGATGGAGAAAGGGGGAAACAGGTAACCTGGTGAACTAGTCTGGCTGGAAGACTCCAGGTACATCAAGGGGAGGTGATCAGACAGAACTTAGGGGAACTAATTTAAATGCAAATTCTTAATTTAATATCTGCTTAGCTATACAGTCATAATATTTGCTCTTTGTGGTCTAAAATACAAACCCACTAGTTACAAAAGTTTGTTAACTGCTAAATATCACTACCTATTATTAGTGTTGCTAATTGTAGTTCTGTAAATACAAAACTGTAACTGCCTTAATCACATAATTTCTCTTGGGCAATAATATCAAGTAGGTGCTAAGATAATAATTGCACCAAAACTCTACACCAAAGTTCAGAGGACAGTGCATAAACGTATAGAGGAAATCAGATCAGAAATAATCTCTGAAGTAAAAAAAAAAAGAAATAATAATTATAATGAAAGAATTACTAAGTGCTTCTAAAGAAGACATTGATAAAAATAGAGAAGAATACAAAATAATGGAATCTTTGTATGAGCAATACAGGAAAGAAAAAAAGAAAGATTCAAAGATATATATAGGATATTAAAACCTCAAATACAAGCTGGCAAAACTGTTTGAATGAAAGTGAAGATAGACTTTCAGACCTTGAAGACACCAT
>NDGN011173419.1:0-12658 GCA_002564285.1 Tympanoctomys barrerae | reverse complement strand
CCTTTATGGAGAGCTGGCCACTTCTTCCCAAGGTGGGCAGCATGGCTCAGGGAGGCTGTAACCTTTTGGGCCTCTCTGGCCACCAATAAATACCTGGCTCTGACCAACCAGGGTACAACTTCTCCCCGGCAAGTATAAGCACACCTGAACAGAAGGCCTTGACATACCACCGCATTGTGGAGGCCTTCCGGTTTGCCTATGCCAAGAGGACTCTGCTTGGGGACCCCAAGTTCGTTGATGTGACTAAGGTAAGGGGCTGACTCGCAGTGGGCAAGAGTGAGGGCCCCAGAGCTACCCCAAGCTCATGCATGCTTCCTGAATCCCCTCCTGCCACCAAGTTTGGCTGGGCGTCTACAGTGTGCTGGGATGCCCAGGTTAGCCCGAGTCCTAGCCTCTGCTTTGTGGAGTTGGGAGGGCTAGGGAAACAGACTTGATCGCAGGCAATTAGTGCTCCCCTTTTCTGGCCAACTCCTACCTCAAGGCCTTTGCATATGCTGGGCCTTCAGCCTGGAAGGTTCTGACATGGTCAGTGCTGAGGGGAGAGATGAATGGGGGTGTAGCAGCCCTCAGGAATGACAGGAAGGATATACCAAGGTTGGGGAACCAAGGGGCAGAGGTCATGGACGCCAGCTCTCTGGTCACATCCAGGGATTAATGCTTCCAGCTTCCCCACCCCGGGCCCGGCATCACCTGGCCCGCTTACGTGACCAGGCGCTCAGATTCACACGAGGCCTCTACTGGAATCCCCGTGGCCTCCCTTCTTGCTAGGGGGCCTAGGTCCCTTCCCACCCACTTGGATCCCTGGCCTTCCAGACCTGTGAGCCGCCTGGGGGAGTCCTAGTGTCCCCTGGTGAGCGGAACAGAAGCTCCCCATCTAGCCCAGCCCTGCCTCCCCCTGGCCGTTGCCCGACTCACAGTGCAATCCCACAATGCAATCCCACAGTGCAATCTCTCTGCCTCTCCCCATGTTCCCTATAGCAGCTCCTCCCACGGAGAGGCCTGCTGTCTCTTAGAGTGATCTTGCCGGACTCACCTCGCTCCCTTTACACATATTCTGTTGGCGCTGCAGTGCCGCGTATAGCCTAAGCAAGCGCTCTACCGCAGAGCTACGTGCCCAGCTTACTTAAGTATTTTTGTGTTCATATAGCTGGAACCCAGGGTCTCGTGCATGCTAGATGAACATGTTCATTGAGCTACTTCCCTAGTGACTATATCTAGGACCTTTGTAAAAAAATTTTTGAGACAAAGTCTGAGTTGCCCAGCTGGACTTGAACTTGAGATTGTCCTGCTTCGGTCTCCCAGAGTGCTGGGATTACGGGCATGCATTATGCTCAGCTTATCCTCTATTCTTTTTTTTATACCCCATATGGAGCAAGTCACCACCTCTTGCCTAGTTGTCCATAGCCTGCTTCTATCCTCCACTTGGCCACCAGAGGAACCCTATAAACAGCTTTCTAGTAAGTTCAACCTTCTGCCCCAAGGCTACAGGGCTCAGAGCAAAAGCCAGAGTCACCCTGGTGGGACCCATGAGGCCCTACAGGGTGGGACCTGGCCATTGTTTCCAACCTCTTCCCTTCTTGTCTCATGCTCTCCGCCTGCAAGCCAAGGCTGGTGCCTCCTGCCCCAGGGCCTTTGCACTCGCCCCTCATTCTAGGCTCTTCTCTGATGGCACCTCCTTGAAGGAGTCCTCCCTGCCCGCTCGGTCTCTACTCTCCCCTCTTCATCCCCTCTTACGACCAGCACTTGCCCTGCTATTATTGTTCTTGCCCCTGGCCTTGTGCGCAGGTATCTGTGTCGGTTCCCTGCTGATTCTTCTTTCCGGGCGTATAGTACAGGTGCCATAAATTCTCCCAGGAATGCATGGGGCAGGACTCTGGATGTTTGAGGGATGGACAGACAACAAAGACAGAAACTAGAGAAGGAAGGAAATAGGCTGGCCACCGGAGATGCTGGGCCCTGGGGAGCCCTGTAGGGCTTAGAGTATAGGTAGGTTAGGGTCAGTCCACTGTTCAGGGCATCCTAAGACCTGCTCGAACAACCCTGTGCCCTGCCCGCCCTCCTCCCTTCCCACCTCTTCAGGCCAGCTCTGGGGTCTTGGCAGGTCATCCAAAACATGAGCTCCGAGTTCTTCGCAGCCCAGCTTCAGGCCCGAATCTCTGACTACACCACATACCCAGTCTCCTACTATGAGCCTGAATACTACGTGCCTGATGATGGGGGCACGGCCCACCTGTCCGTGGTCTCAGAGGACGGCAGTGCTGTGTCCGCCACCAGCACCATCAACCTCTAGTAAGGGCTATGAGGCTGGGGTGGGTGGTACAGTCCCAGGTGTGTCCCCCAAGCGGTCTTCTACTCCTGCAGAGGGTCATGGATGCTCCGCCTTAGTTGGGCCTCCTGGGACTGAGTTTGTGCAGGAGGGACCCGGCAGGCTTGCACTGGGGTGGGTACAACTCTCTGACCCTATCCATCCACAGCTTTGGCTCCAAGGTCGTTTCCCAAGTCAGTGGCATCATCTTCAACAATGAGATGGATGACTTCAGCAATCCCAACTTCACCAACCAGTTCGGGGTGTCCCCTTCACCGGCCAATTTCATCGCACCAGGTGCGGGGTGGGGATCTGTGTCGAGAGGGAGCTAATTTCCTGAACAAGCAGCTGACCAGCATCTCTGTCCCTTCCTGCGGGCCACAGGGAAGCAGCCGCTCTCGTCCATGTGCCCATCAATCATTGTGGGCAAGGATGGCAAGGCCCAGATGGTAGTGGGAGCCTCTGGAGGGACACAAATCACCACATCGACTGCGCTGGTATGTTCCACCCACTGCCCTCCCTGCCCCTGTCCCTGAGCCATGTTGACCCCTCACCACCTCTTCCCACCCCAGACTATCATCCACAGCCTCTGGTTTGGCTACAGTACAAAGCGGGCCGTGGAGGAGCCCCGGCTGCACAACCAGCTTCTACCTAATACCACCACAATGGAGAAACACATGGATGAGGTGAGCTGGAGGTTGAGGAAACCGAGTCGTAGGGTCTCCTGGGCGGCAGGCCTGCATCATCGGAGTGAACAGTGGCTGTCATCCTCTGTCCAGGTGACATGGTCCTTACACCTGCTGCCTGGGTCATCCAATGTGCAATGGGGCCTCAAGGCCAAGTGCCCCCGCCTTGCCTGGTCACTTGGTTAGAAATGGCACCATCTGGCTCTGGGAGGTCTGTGACCACAGAGGAACCGTTTCCAGCACACCTGATGCCCTGCTGAGCCCCCCTCTCCTCTCACCCCTAGGCAGTGGCTGCAGGCTTGAAGACCCGGCACCACCACACCGAGGTCACAGACAGCTTCATCGCTGTGGTACAGGCCATTACGCGGACGGCCAGTGGCTGGGCGGCTGCTTCAGACTCCAGGAAAGGCGGGGAGCCAGCCGGCTACTGAGCGCCCCCCTGGGATAGCCAAGACTGACCAGAAACCCGAGGCCAAGACACCAGGGCCAGGAGTGGGACTTTAGGGGGTACTCTCTTGATGAGTGGCACAGCAGCGTAATAAATGGGGCCACTGCGTAGAGCTCTGGGCAGCGTCGCAGGCCAGGTCCCCCCCTCCCTGGGTTTCAGAGTCCTGCATGTGGAATGCAGCTGTCTGGTGGGGCAAGAACAGAGGGTGTGATCAGAGGTCTCCACTCTCAGGTGGGGAGCTAGCCTCAGCTTTTTCAGCGTGGAGACAGCCTGCTGGGTGGGTGGAGAACCGGTGAAGGCCCAGTTCCTCACTCTCTACCCCAGCTCCAGGGAAAAGCTCCTTCCTAGTAATAGCCACCAGGGGGAGCCCCAGCCTTGCCGTTGACTTGCCCGCAGCCGCTTGGCGAGCCAGGTACTTCCTCAGACTCTGGAATGTCCCTGCTCACGTTGCCCAAGGCATAAGGAGGTGAAACTGGGCTCTGAGGACCAGGACTGGGCAAGGGGCTGAAAGAAGAACTCTTTAGAGCCATGCCTGGTGTCACTTTCCAAGCACAAACCCAGAGTCAAGTCCAAACAAGCGATCAGCTCCAGGAAGCCCGGTTCTCAGGAAACAGCAAGCTGGAGGCCATCCATAGTTCCCCGCAGGGAAGGTGGCCCAGCAGCAGGGGGCCTGGAAGGACACTGCTATGCCTAACATACCACATCCGGGCTAACCCCTCCAGACCTGTGCCGGGCCCTTTAATCCATTCTTCACACGCAGTATACACATGTATGCACAAACAGTATGCACACAGTATACACACATGGTATACACACAACATATACATGAATTATATCCACGCAGTATGCGCAGAGTATAACCCCTGTGGTGGGGAGCCAAGGAGGGCTGGGGAGACAGGATTACCTTTCAAACACCAGATTTCACCCCTAACCCTAACCATAAGTACAAGTAGGGGCCCTGAGGGCAGAGAAGGGGCTGGGAAAGGCTAGAAAACATGGTGCTTCCACAGGAAAGTGTGGTTTTGTGCTTCAGGGTACTGAGCCCTGAGGGCTTTGTCTCTTTCCACCCCAAGGAAAGGCGAGGTGGCAGCCCCTCCTCAATCCTTGTATTAATGCCAGAGGAAAGGCCAACATCCCATTTGCAGGGGAGAAGACTGAGCCTGGGGGCGGGCTCAGGATTGCGCAGTGAGGAGAAAGGGACCTGCCTGTGAGGCTTCCTGAACCCCCACATGCTGGCTGGCATAGCCCTGTTCTCTAGGCCCTGAGAGGTATAACCCAGGGGGCTACTTCAGTGTCTAGCAGACTTCAATTCCCTTCTCCTTCCCATCGTCCCCACCTCTGCTACCCCCTGGTAAGGACATTCAGGGCCGGTCCCAGTTGGGTCCCCAGCAGAGCCTCTGGCCAGGCCCAGCCCTCGGCCTCTGCATGGCTATGTGAGCACCCTGGCCCCAGCCTGACCAGGATGGCTGGCACAAGGAGAGGCCGGGATAATCTTAGGCCCCTTAACCCTGCTGTCATTTTTTTTTCCCCCTGCTGTCCTGGCGCCTGAGCTCTGAGGGTTGTGGTGGGTGAGTGGCCTGGCCCCTACTCAGGAATGCACTTGGGTTCATGTTGAGCAATGTTGCTGCATGGGGGTCGGTTGGGGACGGGAAGAGGCACCCTCAGCCCCTCCCTCCTCAAGGCAGCGTGGGAACAGGCCTCTGGGAAACGCCCTGTCTGGCCCAAGCTGACCAGGGACTCTGCACATGGGGGCCCAGCAGGCTATATAGCCTGCGAGACAGGAAGCCCTCTCTAGGCCTCACTTCTGGGTATACCAGGAAATGGGCTCTGTGTACAAGGACCCAATACAGGTAGGACTCACCGTGAGGGAAAGGAAGGACAGGTAGGGCTTAGGGAGGGTCTGTGTGGCCAGAAGTCCTGCCTACAGCCCCTGTACCCTGCACTCATGCCAAGGGTCAAGGGAGTGTCTCAGCAGACCCTCACCCCCAGCTGCCTGCTAGTTAGACTCCCTAAGGCCTGGGGAAGACCCAGCTGATGTCCCCAGGGGAGGAGACTGTTGGCACAGGACCCAGGCAGGGAGGTTGCGCTCCCCAGAGGTCCAACGCTACTTTTCCAGGTCAGCAGTTCCCAGGCATGGGTGGTCCAGGGGCACTGGTGCCAAGGGGTGGACATGTGTCCAATCTGCATCCCCTGCTGTAAATTGGTGACACTGGGTTCTGCGCCAGACTATGGCTAAGCTGTCCCAAGTGCCACGCCTTGGGTCCCTCTGTTTCTCAGCCCCACTCCTGTGCCAGCTGAGTTGTGCCAGGGTGAGGCCAGTGAAGACAACAGGATTGGGGTGGAGATCCACACTGATGGGGGCTCGTCATGGAGCCCATCTGGGCCGGGAGCTGGGCTGCCCCAGTTTCACTTCCCCTGTGATGCCAGGAGCTGGGAAAATGACACAGGGGCTCCCAGGAGTCCAGCCCCCGAGCCAGTGAATCCCCCAGCATTACTGGCACGAGGTGATCCCGGGTGAAGATGACCTGGCAGGAAGGGCCATGGGGCCACCGGCAGTGAGTGAGTTAAGCACAGCAACTGTCTCCTCTCTCCAAGGAGAAACTCCCCCTCGATGCCTGGCCTCCTGCCAGGGCCAAGCGCAGGGGCCGAAACTGGAAGTTCAGGCTTGTGGCTGCATCTGCCTCTGCACTTGAGGAGGGCGGCAGCGCTGCCGCTGCTGTCCATCTGTCCATAGCTCTGTCAGGTTGACTACTCGCCACTCAACTTCAGTCCTGTCTTTCTACTTGTCTGTAAGCCCATCTCTGTCCAGATGTCTGTCTGACCGTTCTGTTTGTCCAGCTGTCTGAGCTAAATATCAGTCCATCTGTTTGTCTATCCCTGCCCACCACTTTTACCATTTGTCCGATTATCTGTGAGTCCATCTGCACATCTTGTTGCCCATTCATCTGCCTGTCCATCTGTCCCTCTGTCCACTGGTCTGTTTGCTGCCCACCTGCTCCCCTGTTCTCCCTAGGCCACTGAGCTATGGCCAGGGGCCACAGGTCCACAGTCAGCCTGGTCCTACTGGGGCTGGGGCTGACGCTGGCCATCACTGTGCTGGCTGTGGTCCTCTCTCGCCACCACAGCCCCTGCGGCCCTCAAGCCTTTGCCCATGCTGCTGTAGCTGCTGACTCCAAGGTCTGCTCAGACATCGGACGGTAAGAGGTGGGTGGAGCTGGGTGGCTCCTGGCAGCGGGACCCTCCTGGAGACTGACAGGTGGCAGTGTGTAGAGGAGGTACATGTGTGCGCACGCTGGCCCGTGGGGTAGGGGCTGTGGGGTTAGGGGCTCCAGCATCAGCCAGGCCTGGGCACAAGGAGGTGGCCTCAGTACTTTGTACAGAATAGGTGGCAGGAATCTACAGGCCTGTGGCAGGGCTGGCAGAGGTAGCATTCCTGGATCCAGGGTGCAGGTGGTCCCTCTGCACAGCACCGATCAGACATGGAGACCCTAAAAGGACCCTGCTCCTGTTCCTGGTCTGACCCTGGTGGCCGGCACTGGCCACTTCAGCAAGGCCAGGCCAGGTCTCCAAGCATGGGACTTTCCTTGGGGCATGGGCATAGCCTTCCCATATGTGGGTACTAGCCTGGCAGGTGCACACGAGGCAGCCCAGTTTCCCCTTGGGCCTGGGCTACATCGCCAAGTCTCTCAGACCTAGGAAACCCCCCCTGCTGGTGTCGTATTCCTCATGTCAGCCCTCCCTATGTCAGGGCCAAGTCTGGGTGGGAGGAGTGACTGATGGTGACAGGCTGGGACAAAGGGGTGGCAGAGAGGGGCCACGGCTGGTGCTTCCTGACTTTCATTCAGGAAACCCAACCCAAGGGAGGCCTCTACTGCCCGGCCATGCTACCATCAGGGAAGGATGTGTCAGAAACACCCTTCTGTCCCCCTGCCTCCCACTAAGCCCCCAGAAACTTGAGGGAGGGAGTGTCCCTTTCCACCAACCAAGCCTGTCTGCTTGACAGAATGTCTCCCTCTCAGGCCACTGGGAGTATCACAGTGCCCCATACACAGGAGTCTGTCCCAGTGTTAAGGGGATATATGGCTGGGTCCCGGCCCCGCCATGGCCAGGCAGAGTAGGATTCTGCCCCTTTCTTCCCAGCATGCTCTCTTTTGTCCTTTCATTCATCCAGTTTTTCACTCATCCCTCTCTCCCTGCATCCGTCCGGCCATTTGTCCATTCTTTCCGCTCCAGTTGCCTGTCCCAGTCCTAACCCTCCTGACCTGCACCTCTGGGCTTTCCTCCGACTTGTTGGTTTCTACCTTGTGTCTACTTTCAGGATAGTAGCAGCTGAGAATGGTAGCTAGGGAACAAGTGAGCAGAAGTAGCTTTCTTCCCCCGGGGGTCCTCCCAAGGAATGTGAGTGAATTACCTGCCACCCCTGCCAAAGCCCCTGTCCTATGAGAGCTCCCTGAGGTACAGTGTGCACTTAACCCCAAAGTTGCCAAGATGGAAATGAGGCCAGAGGACCACCAGCCCCAGACATGACTGGAGAACACACAGCTCCAGGAGGCAGGGCGGGGGGGAGGGGGCTGCTACCACTATCTCTGAGCAGGGTCTGGACCTGCTGTGTCTCCCCAGCCTCCCTCCAGGGGTTTCTGGGGCACACCCAGATACATACACTAGGCTAGGGTCTAGGGTCTCTGCTCTGAGCCTGCTATCTCTGTCCGAACTCTCTTGGGCTCGCCTTTTGTGAAAGGAACGGATGTGGCTTCTCCCCTTTGTTTTATCAAACAACTCTCTGCTTCCTGTTCTTGTTCCAGGAAGCCTGGAGTGGGAGGGAAGAGCCAGCTCCAGCTACTATGGAATGGAGCAGGGGCTGGTGACCCCGGCAGGGCTGGCTCTGAGGGGAGGCTCAGGAAGGGACCTGGTGCAAGGTCCTCTGGGCAAGGTCTCTCCTTGCAGTATCTGTGGCCATGCTACTGCAGGGTCTGTTGGCAGACACCCGCGGCCCACACTCCTTCCCCTCTCCCGGCCCCTTCTCTCCTACCGCATTTGCTCTGAGCCTCAAGGTAAGCCTTATATCAGAAGCCTGGAACATGGTGACAGTGACAGCCCTTCCCCCTCTTCTGTTGCCTCCCAGCATGACCTCCACGCATGTTACAGACTTGGGGGGGGGGGCAGACTGCACATTCTGAGACTCTGATCAGGCATTTGTGGTCTAAGAAAACTTTCTAAACTTGAGGGTTACAAATGTCCTTCAGGTTTTGTGGTTTCTGTTTGCTGTGGCTGCTTAGAAATTCCTGCCCTTGTAGGCACGACCAGGCAGCCGTGATCATCCCAGAACTTGGGACGAGGAGGCCAGAGGATCACGTATTTGCACTCAGCCTGAGCAACTTAGTGAGAGCCTGTCTCAGAATAAAGAAGGGTTGGGAGCGCTCCGTGTGAAGGCCCTGGGTCTAAACTCCAGTACAAAAATGAAGAAGAAGCAAAAAAGAAAGAAATGCCTGCTCTCCCCGAGGATCCTCCTCAGGGGAAGGACTTTTTTCTTGCTTTTCCATTTGACTTAGGAGGATTGGACCTAGAAAATGAACCTGCCGCTGGCTCAGGAGATGGGCTTCGCTGGAGCTGGCTTTTCTGGGCCTGCTGCTGCCCGCCGCTCCTCAGGGATGGAAACTCTCCAGGGCTGTGGGGGGGTGGGGGTGGCGCTAGGGTTTCCCTGGAGTCCCCTGCTCCTCCCCTGAGCCCTAATGCTTCAGCACAGCCAGGTGAGCAGTTGTAGAGGACCCTGGAGGTGCACACAGAACTGCTCCCAGGGCTCTGCTGAGCAGCCTTCTGGGGACAGCGTTGTTAGGCCCCCAAGGGGTTGGGTTTTGTTCGTTTGTTGGTTGTTTTTCAGGCAGGATCTCACTATGCGTTCTAGGCCGGCCTTGAACTCCTTACATAGCCCAGGCTGGCCTGGAACTCACAGCCATCCTCCTGCCGCAGCCTCCCGAGTGCTGGCATTACAAGCATGCACCACCATACCCAGCTAAGGGCTGGGACTTGTCAGCTGCTACATACCCAGCTGGTGGCTAGGTCATGCCCTTGGTGCAGAAGAAAACAGGGACCCTGGACAGGCTGCTACAGCCCATGATCCTCACAGTCCTCATCTGTGAAATGGGCCTGCACAGGGTGGCTGCGAGCATCCAGACGCTGAGGTGTGGAGCTCACCCCACCCACCCAAGGGCTTCCCGCAGAGCCTCAGCTCTATCTAGTGACATTTGCGGTAGCTTGGCTGGATCAGATTGACAACTCCAGACCCCAGGGGGGTAAGGGTGTGACTTCTTCCTCTGGGACCATGGCCTTTGATCTGCGGTTTCCTCCCTCCTAGCACCTGCTCTCTGTACTCTGGGCATGCTCACTGGGAAGTGACTGTTTCCTCCCTTCTGGGGCTAGGGAGGAAACGGCTGCCCCTCCTGCTCAAGACCAGCATGTGTGTGAATGGGTGTGTGTGATCCACCTGTCTGACCGGGTGTGAGGTAGCAGCTATGGTGACAGTGACCTCCTGCTCCTTGGCAATAGAAACGTGTGGTTCTCCTGCTGCCTGGAACTGCCTACATTTCATAGCTAAGCAGCCCAGGCTCAGGTTACTGAGTGACCTGCCCAGGGTCCTGCAGCTGGCACATAGGAACACCAGCCCCGGCCACAGTGTAGGGCTATGTTCGTGAGATTGTGAGTGCGTGTGTGTGTTTGTGGGGTGTGCCTTTCTCCATCTACAATGTCCTGTATAGAGTGCAAAAGGTACACCTGTATCTGACAGTCTTGGCACAGGGGCCCATTGGGAACCCAGATGACAAAGCCCCTGCCTTCATGGGAGGAGAGATGACAATTAATCTAAAACTGATGTTGGGGGCTTGGGATATAATCACTAGTCATTGTGCATTCCGTTTTAGTGGTGTTTTCATTCTTTGGGTTTTCATTCCACTTTTACTTCTTGTAGAGCATGGTGAAACCCAGCACTCAGAAAGCTGAGGCAGGATTTCTGCTGAACTCAGCGCCAGCCAGGGCTACACAGTGAGTTCAAGACCTGCCTGAACCACATACTGAGCTCTCTGCCTTCTTTCTAGTATCATTTTTGGTGAACCTAGAAATTGAATCCAGAGCTTGTAGAAGCTAGGCAAGCACTGTGCCACTGAGCTCCATTCTCATCCCAGACTGGGCTTTTTGGCCAGGTGTGGCAGTGCGCGCCTGCGATCTCAGCACTGGGGAAGCTGAGACAGGAGGACCACCAGGGGTTCAAGGCCAGGCTGCGCAATGTAGTGAGACCCTGCCTCAAAAACAAAAATCAAAGCAATTTTGGCTTTTTTGTTAGTTTTTGGTGTCTAGAAATGTTTGTATTGTTGTGTCAAATATTTGGATATCAAGATTGTACACTGCACATTATATATCATTATGACAAATATATAAGTCAGAGTACCCTTGGTTCTTTGTTTTATGGATATTCTCTGTTGGCTCCTCTATGGTTAATATTCAGGGCCAGTTTGGTCAGGATGTGGTGCCTAGCAGTTTGGTCAAATACAGGTGCTTGTCAAGCCTGGTGGCACACACCAATAACCCAGCACTTTGAGAGGCTGAGGCAGGAGGATCACAAGTTCAAACCAGCCTGGGCAACTTAAGGATTAATAAGAGCCTGTCTCCAAATATTTTTTTTTTTTTTTTTAGGAACTAGAGACTGGACTCAGGCCCTCGTGCTTGCCAGGGAAGCGCTTATTCCACTGAGCCATTTCCCCGGCCCTCAAATTAAAATTTTAGAGGATTGGAGATATAGCTCAACACAAAGGCCTTGGCTTCAGTCCCCACCTCTGCAAGAGGAAAAAAAGAAGCTCTTTGACTTACAATGGGGTTACATCCCAATAAACCCATCATTAGTTGAAAGTAGATACCAGCAATGCATTTATTCCATTTAACCTACTGAACAACCTGGTTTAGCAGCGCCTGCACAGTGGGGCATGGGCTGATTCCCTCTCCTGGACTGGGGAGTTGTCCAGCAGGGAGAGAGAAGCCCATACTAAATACAACCAACCTTGGAAAGGTCAACTTCAGAAATATCGTTCCTACCGAACATACTATCACTCTCACACCACCATCATTAAGTTGTAAGTTGAACCAGGCATGATGGGTACATGCTTGTAATCCTAGCCCTCGGGAAGCTGAGGCAGGAAGATCATTGCAAGTTGGAGGCCAGCCTGGGCTATCTGGTGAGTTCAAGCCAGCCTAAATTGTACAAAGAGACCCTGTCTTTAAAAAAAAAAAAAAAAATGTGAATGGAGCCAGGTGTGGTGGCACATGCCCGTAATCCCAGGACTTGAAAGGCTGAGACAGGAAAATCACCAAGAGCTCAAGGCCAGCCTGGGCTACACAGTGACATCCTGTTTCAAAAAGCAAACAAAGAAAGTAAATTGAGCCATGGTAGGCAGGGGATTGTCTATATTAACCTAGACACTGCTGTGAGAGTATTTTGGGATGTGATTAAAGTTACAATCATTTCATTTGTAGTAGAAAAGATGCACTTCCACAATACATGTATTTTGTTTTATTTATTTATTGGTACCGGGGTTAAACTCAGGACGTTGGGCTTGCCAGGCAGGCACTTAAGCTACTGAGCTATCTCCCTGGCCTGTAGTTCCACAATATGTGTGTGTGTCATATATCAGTTAAGGGTCTTAAGAGCAGAAGCTCAGATTTCATGGGGAAGAAAGAGATTTTGCCGGAGCTGGGCATGGCCGTGTGTTCCTATAGTCCCAACTATTTCAGAGGCTGAGGCAGGAGGATCCCCACAGCCCAGGAGCTGCCAGCCATGGAAACACAGTGAGACTGTCTAAAAGCACAAACAAAAAATTGTGCCGGGCAAGGTGATGCACACCTGGAATCCCAGTTTGAGGCCAGTCTGGGAAATTTAGCAAGAATCTGCCTCCAAACAAAGAAAAAAGTAAATAAATAATTTTAAAAGATGGGGGAAATAGCTCAGTGGTAGAGCTGTTAGGGAGGATGTGCACGGCCTTAGGGTTGGTCTCTCACGCTGCAAGTAATAGATAGAACTCCTATGGCAGGAAGTTCTGCCTGCGTGTCCAGGCGGCCCCCTTCAGATTTTAAACCCAGGGCTGTAGCATCCACTCCTGGCTGACGGCATGTGCGGCCATTCTCTGCAGATTTCTAACTTCCCAGCCCTCACGTCTGCTCAAGCCAGCTCCTTCAGAT
>NDGN011173390.1:0-13881 GCA_002564285.1 Tympanoctomys barrerae | reverse complement strand
GTGACTCGTAGGATTTGTTCTAGGAATGCAGAGATGGTTCAACATCTGAAAATCAGTCATCATTGTTATATCAGTAAATTAATAAAGATGAACATGAAATGATTGTATTAGTAGAAGCTAGAACAGGAGATAGGTCTGTGGAGGGGAGGGAGGGAGGGGGAGAGAGAGAGAGAGAGACAGAGACACGCAGAGACAGAGACAGAGATTCACTTATTCATTAACCCTGTGTTGCATAAGAAATTTTTCCAAGGATCTTGGCCAGGCAGTTTGTTGGCTTAGTGAGACAACTTCAGAGGTTCCAGCTTAGTAGGGCAGGTATACAGGTGAATAAATGGCTTCCTGTCAGACTATTGTAAGTATGCAAAAAAAATTAATGAAAGAGCCTAGAAGAAGAATTGGCGTTATGGAAGGATTCATAGATTTGGGTCCATTTGGGGTGGGACAATATAAATACAGAGAACTTGGAAGAAAGTAAAGAGAAGAAAATGTCACAAAAGTGGGCATAGCACGAGCAGGGCTTCAGATTCATGAGCATGCATTATAGATCCCATGAAAGGCACCCCTAGGGCTCCGAGGACATGAGGAAGAGCGCCTGGAGAGTGCGCTTGGGAAGCTGCCCTGAAGCAGCGGGGCCCGCGCAGAACCGGTGAGCAGAAGACCTCAGGGCGCCTCTCACGCTGGGGAACACTGCGTCGCTCGAGTCAAGGCTTTGCATTTGGTGATTAAATTTTCATTTTTTAACACTCTCCTCGAAGTTGTCCATGCCTTTGTATCTATACAAAAGCCAGTATGTGGCGATCGTTAGGTAACTGGGGACTGCTCTCAGGGGATGCATCTTTCTTTTAGAGAGAACACTGCATTTGGTATTAACATAGTTTTAAAAGTTTCGCTTTTAGAATATCCTTAAACTTACCAAAAAGTCACAAGGACAGTCTAACTCATTTAAAAAAAGTGTTATATATAATATATTATATATATATATATAATGTTATATTGGAGAGTACTAAAACTTTTAAGCCTTTTTCCACTTATCCCCCATTTGTATTCATATTAGTCAAATTGAAAAAAAAATAGCTTTGATCCCCATTTGGTAGAAGACCAAAACTCAATTAAAAATCCAAACAAAATTGGTACAACTTAACCCTGAGTGAGAGGGTTGGTTGGTACACAATTTTTTTTTGCAAATGTAAAAAACATTTACATTCACAGTGATTTCTTACGAGAAGAGAAGGGTTCTTTCCCACTCAGTTTGCCTAGGACTATAGAGTAAAGGGCTTTCATATTTTCTCAGTGGTTGTTGCAGATTCACTAACTAAAATAAAGGAGATATGTATTGACCGTTTCTCCTCATTCTGTGCTGTACATTAGTGGTCGCTCAGGAATGTGTGAAATATGGTCCTGGTCTTTTAAAGCTCTCTCAATTTTGTAAGTAAGTATACACATGTACATGTCATTTACATATAAAAGCAGAAGAAAAAGGAAAGAAGTGGGCTATAATCAGAGAGAGAATTCACGGACGTCCCTTGCCTCCATGATGTGTGACCTCATTCCCAGTTTCTTGTTATCCTGTAGAGAAATCCACGGCTCCTTTTCTTTTGCTCTGTGTCAAATGGCGATGCAATTCGCAGTTGTTTCTCAGGAGCGGAGGATTCCTTTCTACTCAGTTTACCCAGGACTGTATAGTACATAAAGGCCTTTCATATTTTTCCCAGCGGTTGTTTTGAAAGCTCTGGGGGCTGAGGAAGACAGGCTTTATCTGAGTCTTACGAGGCATTGGAGAGTCCAAGGTCATGGTGCTCTTCCGTGGTGCGGACCCGTGTTAATTTGTGGATGGTGCTGTGTCCCAACTCTCTTCATCTCTCCGCCTCTCTCTCTATGGCTGTGCCATGTGCTGAGGCCTTAATTTTCTCCACACTTCCTGTGTTCTTTGTCTTTACAGACATCTGGAGGTAATCATGTAGCCCTCTTAATTAATTCAGCTCAATTAATAAATTACTGGTTGGATTTGGGGCTGGGAGTGGTGCAGGCACCTTCCGGGCCTCTCTGTGGAGAGCTCTTGCAATCAGGCTTGGAGAGCCGTCCTCAGCGGCAGTCTGTGCCCTGCCCCAGCAGGAAGGCCGCCTGGAGGAGTGATTGGCTTCTCTTACAAGGAGACATCCTTTTCCTCTTTTCACACGATGCCTGTTCACAGATCACAACAACATCCCGGCTGCCCAAAGCAAAAAACTCCAGGATGCTCTCAGCTTAGTAGATGGTGACGATGACGGTGTGGGCTTTTGTGGGCCAGGGCTGACCTGTGCATTAAGGATGGTGGATAGTCTGTGCTGCACTTGATTGCAGGCATTGTGGCCCCCGGTGTCTCCTCTCCCATTTCCAGGTGCTCCTTGGGAGGGAGCAGAGTTGCATTCACAGACTGCCTCTCTTATTTTGTTTCATTTTAATTAGTGTGTGTTCGTAGTACATAACGATTGCAGTCATCGTAGGGAGTTGGTACAGGTACAGAACACATCTTAATTGTTCTCCTCTTCTTGTCTCTTCCCTCCCGCCTCCCTCTTTTCCTTGGTCCCTTTTGATTTTGCAAAAGGTCATTTTAGAGTGTCATGGTTGCGATGTCTTTCCTGTCTTCCACAGAACCCCCTGCCCCCCACTTGCGTTGCGTGGTGCTTTCACTTGGGCTTCACTTCGGTCCCACACATCGCATTTCCTTCGCTACGTTCCCTTCTTGTCCCTGAAGCCACAGGAGATGTCGGCGCTGTGCATTTCCTGCCCCATGGCTTGAGGACCCTTGTGCAGGAGCACTTTCCTTCTATGCAGCGCTCCAGCCCTGGGCTGAAGACATCTGCCAGCAGAGTCCTGGTTCCACTGCCAGCGGCCAGTTATCTTTTCCTTCATCCCAGCAGTACTTGTTTTACATCTCACGTAGGTAACTTATCAGGTCATTTAGGTGTCACCTTTTAATGAGTGTAGTAATTATTTTGCAGACTATTGATAAAATTGAAGCCTTCCCTATATCTTCCTACACAGAAACTTTTGCAGGTGAGGAGCTATTCCTGATTCATACCCACTTGGGCACCAGTGCCTATCACTGGAAAGGTAATTATTGGAAGTTAATATTGTCCCAGTGGTTGTTGCAAAAGCTCTGGAAATTGAAGAGGACAGCTTTTCTAAGTCTTACTTTTGAAGGAGTGGGGTGACCTTATTAAAATGACCCTTCAAATATGGATGGCTACCTTCCTCCACCTCTGTTTCTTCCCCTCTTCCTCCACCTTCTAAATACTTTTCTCTTCTTTCCCCTCCGTGTTCTGATCATCCCCCTTCTCTCCTTTCTCCCTTCTGCATTCTTTTATCCTTCCTATGTCTGCCTTCATTCTTTTGATGCATCTTTCTAAAGATCCATGAAGTATGGATTAAGATGAAATAACATGACGTGAGATGTCACCTTCATTTTATGGCTTCTATAAAAATAGCCTTTACTTCTTTCTCATTACAGATTTCAACAATGTCTCATCCTACTTGGCTGCCACCCAAGAGCACTGGAGAGCCCCTTGGCCACGTTCCTGCGCGCATGGAGACCACTCATTCTTTTGGGACTCCCAGTATTTCCGTGTCTATGCAGCAGCCACCCAAGAAGTTTGCACCAGTAGTTGCTCCAAAGCCCAAGTACAACCCCTATAAGCAACCTGGAGCTGAGGGTAAGTGCTGTTGTTTCCGAGTCAGGCACCTAGAGTAGGCGCATTCAGCACAGTACAAGAGATTAATCAGTGCAGTTTTGTGCTGCAACAATGGAAGGTCACAAGCTTGCAGATTGGGGGTGGGTGGGTGTTAATGAGCCTCACGTAAACTTTCTGATCAAACTCTTTTATAAATACAAAAACAAAGACCTCACCGATAATAGGGATGTGGTGATACCCTTATAACTAGGATTGGAGCCTAAACTGGTAATTCATGCCTAGCTCGGGATCTTTCTTCCTTAGCCTTCCTATAGCTTCTCTCTAGGTGACAAAGCTACTGCCTAATGGCTCCTCCCTCTTGCCACCAGACACATGTTCCAAAATGCCAGCAAGGAACAGACCAAGGGGAAACCTGTGCAGGGGGAAGCTAATAAGGTCGCTGGAATGTGTTTCACTTTCCCCGACTGGTTTTGCTTCCTTAGGTTGATGTGGGATGAAGTAGCTTGAAGGTCTCTGTGCACAATGCAGCTGTTGAAGCTCATAGGTAATTCTAAGGGAGCCTTAGTCTCAGGGGTTTTAGTAGTAAGTTGAGTTTTCGTCAAGTGGAGTTCGAAGTTGTCCATGAACTGAGCATTTGCAGGCACGTGGAGGTACACACTGCTTTCTTCTGTGGCATGCCACGTGGGCAGTGCAAGCGACACCAGACCTTTTGGTTGAAGATGTTCCATATTTTGCCTAAACAATGTCAGCACTCCATTCTAGCTCATGAAGTCGTAACTAAAAACAAAACACAAAGAAGAATGTTGAACTTTGGAAAGTGAAAAAAGTATGGGCAATGAAAAGGGATCCAGTCCCTCTTTGTTTATGTTCTGTTTTTGTCCCTGCTCTTATTCTGTACTTCTAGTTTTTTTTTTTTTCATATAAAGAGAATTTAAAAAATTGTTGAAAAAACCAATATTAGAAATGATACAGAGTTTCACTAAACAAAACTATAGAAATTCAACAATGGTTGTTGTATTGCATATTGATGCCTATTGTTGCCTAAAGATTAGTGGCTCAGTATAAGTATGCAAAATTGGTCAAAAATTATAAAAAATTTCAAAAGGGGGAAGGAAAAAAATTAAGCATTAACTGCTCCTTTCATTAGACCAGCAGAAATCAGCAGTACAGTGATCCAGGCTAACATGTAGCACTATACATGCCAAGCTCTGTGCTTTCTCAGTATTGTACTGTTGTGTTTCCATAAAGAATCCCTGTATGCTTTACTTTTTCATAAAGAAATAGAAACTTAGGAAGAAGCGGTGACCTTATCTGTGATTTTGTGGCCAGTAACTTTTCTGAACTGTGGGTGGTATCTCTATGCATCTTGCAGCTTCACCTTGTATATCTGAATTACGTCTGGCTTCCTTTACCTGTTCTTGGAGCATTTCAGCCCAGGAGTTGTTTACCACTGCTGCCTTGAGCATACCAACCACGTTTTCACCTTGGCTTCCTGACTGTAATCTCGGGGATTTGCTTTTTTATTTTAAGTTCAGACTGTGAAAGTAGAGAAGTATTCACATGTTTTCCCCATCAGCTTATATTTCTGTGTTACCCATATGTTACAGTTTTCTTTTATTAGGGATTGTGCTAATAACCTTTTTCTCAAGGGTTTCTTCCCACTGAAAAGTGAGGAATACTCTTAGTAGCTCCCACCTAGTACCTCTTTATATTGTAGATCATTTTTATTTTACTCTTAGTGTTCTACTTTTTATTGATTTTTATAAAGATTTGAGCTTCTTTAGCTATCTTTGACCTTAGAGATTATTTTATGGTAGATAATTCAGTGTTCACTCATCCTTTTCCTTTTTGTCAAGTTCTTTTCATAGGTTTTTATGATTCTTCCTATCACGTCTTTGCTGATGAGGAAAACAAGATAATACAGTTTTCTTCTGGCCTTGAAAGTACTACTGCCTAAAATCGTTTACCCTGAAATCTAGGTCCTCCTCTCTGCCTCCAGTATGAATCAACAGCAACAAAGAAACAACAACCACTAAATAAAATTAAGCCTTAAACTTTGGGAGCACGGAAAAGTGACTTTGTCTCTTCTGGGTAGATAGCAGAATATTTGAGCTCTCCTACTGTACTGATTTACTGCTTTCTTTAGAAAGTTTTAAAATTATCCTTTTATTATACTTTAGGAATTAGAATCTTGATCAATCTCATTCTGTCTCGCTGTCTTTCTCGCTCTCTCTCCCTCTCCCTCTCCTTGTTCCGTCCTTCCCTTCTCTCTTCTTCTTCCTTTCTCTTCTCCCCCTTCTCTCTCTCTTTTAATAATTCTATGAGTGAAAATTTGGTAGTGTTATTTATATACATCTTTGCAATCATTACTCATACTGAATAATTTGTAAAGTCCTGAAGTCTGTAAAGTTGATGTTTTCTTGTGCTCTAGCACTGCCTTTTTCCAATCTCTGAAATTCCTTTGGAAAAAATATAGCCTGGATTTTTTAAAAGAGTGAATCCAAACAGTATCAATTCAAGATGATATTTTGTGGTAGAAATTCTTTATATTGGTTCAAACCCTTACATTTATCTAGCAGTTACATTTCATTGTCTTAATTTTCAGGAGAGAATTTTTACTGCAGCTCTCTGGGATAGACAGAACAGATGTTATTGCCATTTTATTGAATGATAGAATACCTGAAGTGAAAGACTTTATTGAAGTTCCATGCAGCAATATGGACTTTCATATCTGGAACTCTTACTGATTTTAAAGGATTATATTTTTTTGAGGTTGGGCTCTACATCCTCATGAATTGTATAACTACACTATTTTAGTATTGTATGATTTTATTTGAAATTAATTTCAAAATTTTGACAGTTTTCACCCACTACTCAATACATTACCTTGTCTATGTCTAACATATAGAGATAAGGCTTCTATTTTTCAATTTTGCTTCTGTTGCTGGTAAGGATAGCTCAGGATGGGTGACATGAATTTGAATTTTATTACAAGAAGAACCCTAAGATGGAACTGATTTTACTAGATCGTTCAGTGTTTTCTTGTTCTCTGAGGTCATTAATCTATTCTATGGAGGGATACATCAGTGGTGATATGCAATTGTCATAGTAACTATAACAAAATGCTAGAACAACAAAACAACTGGCTCTCCCATGATGGAAGTAATAGCTAAGTTTATTTCCTTCTTGCTTTCTTTCTTTAGAGTGCCTTTTTTAAAATTTTTTTTTTTATGAGCTCATACTGGTGTCTTGGAGTCATAGAACTAGCAAACAACTTGGCATATAGTTCTTTGTTTTGTCAGACATGAAGACAGTTGGAGACACAGAGAGAGGCTTTCCTTAGGTCGCCAGGAGTTTCCAGCTGAACTACACACGCAGGGCTTTGGGCTCCTAGATGAGTTTATTCCACTCCACCACCATTGTCTACGTGAGAGTTAAGTTTGTGCTTTGTTTCTTGGGATTGATGAGTCCCAGGTGGTTGATACTTGGTAGGTCATTAGCATCTGTGCTCTGGAGCCATGCAATACAGCATATTTGCTTTGGCAGTAGAGAAGCAATAATTGAGGATGGTGAGAGGCTACTCATGCCAGTCCATTTAGAGACTCATGAAAATGTGTTGTGCTCACCATTTCTGTTTTGAACGTAGGAGGAGCCAGTTTGGTGCTATGTCTACCCTTCAGTTGTGCACACCTTTTACTTTTTTAAACTTAGAGTCATTGGGTAGAAGACAGGGATATCTAAATGGGAGGCTAAGGCAGTAGGACCGCTGTGAGTTCAAGGCCAGACTTAACTACATAGCAAGACCCTCTCAGGAAAATTATAAATAAATGAATAAATAAATATTTACATGCATGATGTGTTCTCTTGTCTTTGGCACCCCGCGTTCTTTGTTTCCTTGCCTGTAGATTAAGAGGCGTAAGTGGGAAACACCCTTTGGTGACCCTGACAGGCCTGGTGCATTGACAGCAGTAACTGGAGAAGTAGTTGCAGTGTTTGAGATGCTTGTCATCGTTATGCATCGTGTGCCGTAAGGAGGGTCACAAATGCCCTGACGCATCTAGGACTCTCAAGAGGCCCCCGTTTGACTGGCATGCCCCTTCTCTGGATCAGGGCAAACACTTGAGCTTTGTCTGTTGATGTAGAGGGCAGTGGATGACTTTAAATTTTCAGGTCCTCAGGGAAAATAGAACAAGCTGTTCATTCATTAGAAGATTAAATATTAACTCTTATTAATTTGATCTTTATATTGCATCTTCTTGCATGAAAAAAAAAACTTGTACTTCTTGGTAAAATTGGTTCTTACCAACAGGTAGGCTTTATTAGCCCACACCAGCTGTGTGGCGTGGCGCTGGCTGGCTGGGCCATGAACTTGCATTCTGGCCTCAGCTTTGCCAGTTGACCTTGGATATCATAGCTTTCTACTCCACAGTCTGCTTTATTGGTAAAGTCAGCTGGTGATATTGATTATCTTCAAGAGTATTTTGAGAATCAAATATAATGATAAGGGTAAAATGTTTTAAAGTGCAAAATACCTTACAACCCTCCAGAGTTACTATTTAATACTTATCTAGCAGTCATTGATGTGAAACACATTTTGTACCATAGGTTCCTGCAAGGCCAAAGTAATTGCAGTTAGCAGAAAAAAAGGAAAAAAAAAAAGACTAATCTTTACCATCCTGGAATGCATTTTCTTTTTATAATAAACCTGAGATTGCTGGGCATGGTGGCCCACGCCTGTAATCCCAGCACTCATGTGGCTGAGGCAGGAGGATTCTAGAGGGTTCAAGACCAGCCTGGGCTATAAAGTGAGTTCAAGGCCACCTGAGCTGCACAGTGAGACCTTGTCTCAAAAAGACTGTATATGTATTTTTTTTTCCCAAAATCATGAAACATTATTTCAATTCCAAAAATATATGCTAATATATTATATAATAATAACATATATTAGATTCCATAAACCTTGATAAATATAATTATCTTCTAGTCATAGTGATAAGGATCACAGTTCCTCAGTATTATAAAAATTCTATAGCCACATGGGTTTACGCTTAACAAAAAATCACTTATGCAATGCTTCATTTCATTAATGAAGGTAATGATAATACATTTCTAGGAGGTGCAAGAACGCTGGTAAGGATGTTGTACACAACAGCTGCGGAGTGTTGAAGGCAGACACGGACTTTTATTGCAGCTTTAGACTCAGGTGGTTCAGGTGGATGGTTCTGTAGAGCAGAAAGCCGGAAGGCTGAGCTGTATTCCCATGGAGTGGATTCCCCGCAAGAATCACCACAGTTACGTGTCAGACACGGAGTCAGTAACGTGTTGGTAAGCTATACTGATAGAGTATACCTGAATGGAGTAGATTTCATGTTTTAAGGACAAGGAGATGTTCATGTAATTGTTAACAAAAAGCTCATGTATTTTCTAACCCATCAGTGTCATTAACTACGGCATTCTTAATAAATTGGTGTCTTCATAATCCTTAGATAGTTTCAAAAACAGTGGTTAATGTTGCTTTGTGTGGTGAGATGCTCTTTATTTTAAAATGTATATATGAATATATAATACTGTTTCCCACTTCATAGGTTAGATCTGAGCAGAGCTTAATTTCTTCTTTTGCATATAAAATCTAGAGAACCATTGGGATGCATTACCACACAGCTATTAGAACTGTTAAAATAAAAGATTGTGTAGTCCGCTCTTGGGGAGGTAAGAGAGGTGATTCCTCGCTTTGCGAGCAGAATGTATGCAGTTGCATCGACACTCTGGAAAACACATTGGCAGATTTTTATAGAAGTAAACATGCAATGCCTATGTGACTCAGCACTTGTGCCCTTTGGCATTTAACCCAGAGAAATGAAAGGTTATGTTCCCTCAAAAACCTGCACATAAATATTTATAGCAACTATGTTTCTGTACTAACCCAACATTGGAGAAAAGCCCAGATATCTTTTGGTGGGCAAATGTCTAAGCAAAGTCTGGTGATATGTCTATAGAATGGACTAATATTGTTCAGAAGGTTAAAAACATGAGATGTAAATTATTGATACATGCAATAATCTGGACAGACCTGAAAATTGTCCTACTTAATGGAAAAAGCCAATCCCAAATGGTTGCTATGTTATCTAATTCCACTTCCAAGACATTCTTGAGATGATAGGACTGGACATGGAGGCTAGATATGGTCAGTCAAAGTCAGAGATGGAGGGCTGGGGTCTCGAGTACGTGCTCATATCCAGGGACAGCGACAGGAGCCTTTCTGTGGCAGTAGAACAGTTTTGTATCTCAACTGGGGAAGTGGTCACATTAATTAGTTTGATAGAATTGTGTAGACCCCCCCCCCACATACACACACAGATGAATGCAGTTTAAAAATGGTATAAACATTGGGAAGTTTAGATAATAATGCAACAGTGTCAGTTTTCTGGGTTTGATAATGCATTTTAGATATATGGGATATCACCTTTGGAAAAACCTGGGTAAAGCGTGTGTGAAATTGAAACCCTTTTGCCTATAGCTGCCTGTCATCTGTCTCCTGAGAAGTCGGTACACGTACTTAACACATCCTGGCTCTGCTTCCAGCTCTTTCCCTTCCCTTCTCCTTTTCTCTCTCTCTCCCTCCTTTCGTTTCTTCTATTGTCTATGTTATATTTTGTCCTTTAACTTATATGTACTTTGGATTTCTTGTATAAGAAAAACCATATATTATTTTAGCTTGTGTGGCAGATTTATTTCACTTAACCTTACATTCTTTTTTTTTTTCTTAAATATATTTAGGACAGGGTCTATAGGGTCTCACTACGCAGATCAGACTCAGTGATTTTCCTGTTTTCATCCTCCCAAGTGCTGAGATTATAGGTGCATGACATGATGACCACTCTCAATCGCCATTTCAGTGCTCCCCGGGGGCGGGGCCAGCACAGCATGCCGGGGATCAAACTCTGGGCTGCTGCTGCGCTCTGCTAAGCAGGCGCTTTAATCCGCTGAGCTATCAGGCCAGCCCTTAACCTTACATTCTTGATCTGCATCCATTTTCCTACATTCTTCATAATTTATGTAGTTGCACTTTTTTTTTTTTTTTTTTTTTTTTGGTGCGGAACCGGGGATTGAACTCAGGCACTTGTGCTTGCCAGGGAACCGCTTGTTCCACTGAGCCAAATTTATCCTTCTTTCTGGCCTACTAGGGCTGCGTTGTATATGAATATCGCGTTGTCTTACTCCTCTCTTGGTGGCCCTGCAGACGCCCTCCAAGCCTTAGCTGTGCTGCTATAAACGTGGTCACCCTGTTTTTGGAACTTTCAGTGAGTCTGTGTTTCAGAATAGAAGTTTAGTACTTACAAGATAAGGAAACACAGATTTCTTTTATTTCTATCAGTGTATGTTTGTGGTATATATTAAATACATTCCTTGAACACACAGATCTCTTAAGTTTCGTCTCCCAAGTCGCAGGAATTGCCCTCTCATCTTGAAGATCGCTGCTATAATACAGGCTTTAAGTCAGTGACTCTCAAAGCTGGTCGGTCTTCAGAAAAACAGTTCCCCCAAATCTTAGGGGAGTGTTGCGTGCTTGTAATCCCTCGCACTCAGGAGTCTGAGGCAGGAGGATGCCTGTGAGTTGGAGGCTAGCCTGTGCTAAATCGGTCTGCACTGCATACCCAAGCCCTGTCTCAAAAAGAATCAAAGAACCTTAGGGACAGTCAGATGGCTTTAGTGCTCTGCCTTCTGCAGGTCCTGTGCTTCCAACTTTGACACCAGTTTTTTTCCATATGCTGCCACCCCAGAATATTTACTTATAATCTCAACAACACAAGAAGCAAGAATTAAAACAATAACCCAAATTGGATTCTTTCCAGTGGGTGCCCAGCTTTCTGCACTATCCAGCACTTTTTGTAGTGTCGCTTCAGAAAGCCATGTCTGAGTTTTCAGCCAATTTGGGTCACCACAGGCCTATGCGAATCCCTATAAATGGATTCATTATGAATATTGTAAAAATAAATCCGATCCCTGAATCTTTGGGCAAATATATGATATAAAGAAAACTATACCCTGGAACAGTCATCACCCTCTAGATCTGTCAAAGAATTTCACGGTGTTGCCTTTTTATCATTATTCCTTCACAGTACTTCATCTGGAGTCCGGGCTGCCGAGCAGAGCACCTCGAGCTGAGAGTGCAAACCCCCGGGACGTGGTGCGGCATCCTAAAGTTCAGCCCTCTGCTCTACCCTTCTCATTCGGTCCTCGTATGGCTCTGTGTGTTCCTGTCTTCAAACATAATCTGTAGTCCACTCATCAGGGTGGACGTGTAACACCCACTGGGTTGGGCTGTGTAACTTCTGTGTCACAGAGAATTTGCAAAACATTCTATGGGAGGAACTGGGCAAAGCTACACAGAGGAGGAGACGTCTGATTTGAGCCTTAGAGAGTGAGTTTGTTGTTCAGCAGGCAAGAAAGGGAAGTGGCCTAATGGCCCATCAGGCGATGCACATGACAGGGACAGAAGCAGCGTGTGGTGCCCACATGGCCCTTGTGTTTTGGGGAGCTGCATGTGGACTTCCAAGGGTAGCTTTGCAGGCGAGCGGGGTGACTGCGTTAGAGAGAGAGGCACGTAGGCTGGTTTGCTTTGACACCTTTGGGTAGCTCAGGAAGTTTGGTCGTGAGAGAAGGTAGGTGCAGAAACCAGGGAAGACGGATCTCCCTGCATGGGCAGGAAGCACCTGGCGTGTGCTCCTGGCCCCCGTCGCCAGGTGCATCTGCAGCTTCAGAGTGAAATGTTTCCATACGCAGAGATGCTAAGTCTAGTAGAAAAGAGGGGAGACCCAAGTAATTCTCGGGATGCTCCCACGTCTATGTCAAGGCAGCTTCTGTCCTCCTTTGTCAAACAAACGCCCTAGAGAATGTGAGATGGCGGCCACCTTAAATGTTTTTCCTTCTGTTTTGCTGTTTCACTTACGCACACTTTGAGGTGTTCTTGAGACACCAGGAAGCAACAAAATAAGGACTTTATTACGAAATAGTCGTTGCCAGTTGCAACTTGAAATAGGTATGTGCGCACCCATGGATGTGAATTAAATTTCAGGTTGCTTTCTCACACACCAGCTTCAATCATCACAGTGTCCTGTTACTTTATTATACTTCCTACTTTAGTATGGTTCCTAGAAGCAAATAGATACCTGAGATTCAGAGGACTTGTGGTGAAGCTAATCTACATGGAAGCCCTAAAAACTGTAGCATTTTCTCTTAAGTTTTGGTGCTATGGAATAATCGCTGTCTAATAATTATACTTTTTTAATGTTGTTTGTTTTTTGTGGTGTCAGGAAGCAGTCCCATGACCTCTTACATAGTACGTGACTGTTCTACCACTGAGCCGTGTCTCGAGCCCCTAATCCTGAGTTTGTGCCGTTACTGAAACAGTTTCTGTGATGAGTCTGTGTCTTAAAAATACAAAGAAAATTTATTGTTTCATTAGTCTATGTTGTGTCTGAAGCCTGTTTTGCTGAACTGTTTACCTGACCTTTTCAGCCATGCTGTAAAAGACATTCACCCTCAATCTGCAGAATATAATGTACATAATCTGGAAAAGGCAGGCATATGTGGAATCTTGAGCCTTTGCCTCCAGGTCTTTGGCTTTTTCTCAGCATTCCATTGAGAATATCTTCATCTGTCTGTCTGTCTATCTATCTATCTATCTATCTATCTATCTATCTATCTATCAACTAAAGAGCATATTTCTCACTCTTAGTTCCCTCAGTAATAAGTCGGAGCTGTTTGAAAATTTACCAGCATCACCTAGGTATGTCTGATGTATGAAAGTCTAAAAAGCCACAGTGTTACTGGACGAATAGCCCTGGGTCTTTTCCCAAGGTCCTTGGTTTCTAGAATAAAGAATTTGAAAAAATACACAGAAAAAGTACTAGGGATGTACATGCCGATGGGAAAGAAATAGACTACAGAATCAGAGTTCTCCCAGTGAGTGCACTGCAGTGACCGCCATCATAGGGCAAAATGATCTTGTATCTGCAATTTCTGTGCTGGCTTTCTCCTCATGCAAATTAAGCATTGGGACCTTTGTCCAGTCACAGCCTCAGTGGGCTTGGTGTGAGATTTACATTGTCCTATGGAAGATCCGTTTGGTGTTGTGCCAGGTATACGGGAATCGAACCATCAATCCCAGAGGCTGACTGCTTTGTTTAAGCAGGCACTTAAACAAGTG
>NDGN011173339.1:0-13586 GCA_002564285.1 Tympanoctomys barrerae | reverse complement strand
CATATAAAATTGTAAAAACGAGAACACACAAGTCCCACATACTCCCCTGCCAAAGATAACCTCCGTTGCCTTTGGGGTATTTTCCTGCAGTCCTGTGCTTATACAATCACAAAGCTCTAGGTAAGTGACAGATGACTCAAGAGGAAGACGCGGATGAATCATTTTCTGCTTCTCTGTCTCTTTAAAAAGCAGTATCTCCACCACAGGGAGACGCGAGTGACGCTCTGGCTGTGGCCTCTTATTCAGGAAGCACCAGGAAATGCCTCAGCTGACTCGGGCAGTCTGTGTACTGTAACACTGTTGAGCCCTGGGGCGTGCTTCAGACACTTGTGCAGGACAAACAGCTGCTGCAGCGGCCAGTTAAAAGGCACTTTTGTGAGGAAAAAATACTTCTTGTCAGACTGGTCCACTAAAAGTCGCTGCTCCCCTCTGATGTGGCGCCTGCTGCTGCTTGGCTGATCAAGGGACACGCGCCACCCAGGTACTCTCGCTGCCTCTGGAGGGGAGGCTCCTGCTGGTGCCACCTGCCACCTAACAGAGTACGTGGGCCTTTCCCCACCTGGGTCTCTCATGCTCCTACAGTGACGCACTCTGTAGGCAAAGCCATGTGAGAGCAAAGCAAAGGCCCTGCAATGAGGAGCCGCGGTGCCGGGGTGAAGGAGGACAGAACCGAGCCTGGGAGAGCAGCCACAGTGTCTTCCTGGACAGTCACCACGGCAACATGCCAGGAGGACGAGGGCACAGGGCTTCCCCTCCTGCCAAGTCCAGCATGCAGGGCTCCGGGCTGGATGAGGGTCTAATCTTCCAAACTGGTGAAAACAAAACCTCCTGGTGAAGACCCAGGGCTTCAAAATCAAGACAAGGTAAATGCACCCTGAGTAGGAGGCAGGTGAAGGAGGGTGGGAGGAGTGCGAGAGCTCCTCATGGAAGAGGTGACTTTCTGCTTGGGACAGAGGACAAGGCGAGGAGGGCGGCCCCTCCCAGAAGGCTGCGAGCTGCTTTCAACGTGCCTGGCTTCCTGCTACTCTACCTGGTACGTCAGGCTGGACTCACAGGGGCCATGCGGGGAGGGCCCATGGCAGACGTGAGCAATACAGGATGACAACTGTACTCTGATTTTGTTAAAGCTATTAGAGGCTTGGGGAGTGAGCTCGTGGGCCACCAGGACGCAGCTGGATGACGTCCTCCCAAGAAGCCGCCTCAGTGGTTGTCGAATCTGTAAAGCCGCTGTCTCCTCATGTCTTCTGGCGAGAGATGAAACCCATAGGGTGGTGGGTTATTTCTGGTGTTTCCTGTGGGGAGAAAGCAAAAAGGAAAATCAAACACTTCCTATCTATGCTTTTGATATCTATAAGGCCTTGTGTAATCCTAGGATTGCAAGAGCGGAGGGAAAAAATCCATCACTTTGGTGTCATCTTCATTTTAACACAAAAAAGATACACATAATAAACACAGTTCTACTTCAGCTGCCAATTCTAAATTTCAACATCAAAAAGTACTTGTAGTGTGGCTCAGTCTATGGACCTAAGTTGGCTCGGGACCTAAGTGGATATGACGTTGCTTCACAATCCTCCCACTTTTATTTTTCCTCTTACAGAGCTCCATAATTTGCATCGTGCCCTTCCGTAACGGGCCAAGGGCTCAGTGTTCTGTTTCGTCTGCCCTGTGCGCACCTCTACAACTTCCCTACCTGGGTACTGGCTGGCTTCTCCTGCTCTGCCTTTAAGTCTCCCCTTTCTTCACTCCACCCTGTTCCCCTGGCTCCCTCCAGCAGGTAGAACCACAGCTGGCTGAGGTCCAGGCAAGCCTGGGGGCAGGCATGGGCCATGTACAGTAGGAGCGGAGTGGTGTGGACATCCAGGCAGCCAGGCAAGAGTACAGGCACGAATTGTCATATGAAGAGCCATGGAGATCATTACCAGGAGGGACTACAAATATCCTGAAAATACAGCTTGCGAGGATATAAATGCTCGAGTCACTGAATAAACAACCCTCTCAGGAGCTGTGGAGAGTAATAAGGAAGGGGAATACATAGTGCTCGATGGCAAGGAATCAGCAAGCTGCACCACAGAGGAGCTTCCCTGTCCTCTAGGAGGCAGGCGGGCAGATGCATCACCGCTAGTTTAAAGCGTGGGGAACACGAAGACGGCAGCCTGCTACTCTTGTGGCTCTGCACACCGTGTGAATTCGCCAAACTCCTGCCTCTCGAAACTGTATCAATCAAAAGTTGCACGCCCCTTCCACTGCCTGGCCACCCCCAGGAAGCACTTCCTCTTGCTGCCATCCGTTCAGCTCTCACCACCTTCCTGCTAGTTGTCATCAGGGAGTCTCTACACCCTGCCCGCAGCGCTGCCATCAGTCCACTTGCTTCCTTCTACTCGAAACATAGGCTCTGCAAGGGCAGGCGACATCTCTGGCCTCCAGTGCCTGGAACAGATCTCAACGTCCTATTGCTATCCAACAAATAGCCCCTGCCTAGGACTTGCAAAGGGACTGGGTTCACCCAGGCCCCATCACTCTCCACTTCCACCTGAGCTTCCGCCATGACTGGCCTGGGGTCCAGGTCTGGCTCCTGTGAGGCAGGCCTAGCTGGGAAGGGGGGCTGGGCAAGGGCAACTGCTTTCACAGGAAGGAAAGCAAGGGAACATTCGGTCTCTTTCTAGGAGGTGTACTTTTCCTAAGATGCTCCATTTGGTTACCTTGACAATGACATTTGTTAAGATTATAATGAAAAGACGTAAGAGGATGCAGTGGGAGAGTAAGAGTCACTGTTCAAGCCATGGCTGGAATGTTCGTTGTCAGACAGAGAAATTCAAAATACACAACTAAGAGGCAGTCCTCCTGCGCTTGCTTTCCCATGGTTTCGGGGGCCTCAGTCCTCCCCGCAGCTTGTTCTCCTTTCTTGCTGAGACCAGCAGAAAATGATACCTCCCGAGCCCCTGCGGCCTTTGCTGACCAGAACACCCACTGGACAAGGCAGACCCTGGCCTCCCTCCCTTCCGCTAGGCGAGACTTCATCTCAGAGTTTCTGCGACCGTGACACAGATGTCATTTTATGAACTTACATTAAAAATGATATTCAACGTTACGGGTTTCTATACCTTCACCGTACAGTCTTCCAAATACAGTAAGGTTAAAAGTTTCGCTGACAAGACACAGTGTGTGATCTTCACAGGCCCTGCCGGCCAACAGCACATCAGCTACAGCACGCCTGTGGTCTCCTCCTCTTCTCAAGACCCCACCCAGGGGCACACAAGGCCTTTGGAGGATTGTTCCTGATATAAACTGTAACAACTGGAGATAGTTTTACCACATGTGTTTATAAAGGAATTTCCCTTTGATCGAGATGGTAAATGCTTTCAAATGATAAATTTATTAGTCAAATCGCCACCAGTTTATTGTTCAAAATTGGTTTATGTGATCATATCCAAGTTCAACTCTAACAATTGTTTTTAAAAAGACCATTCTTAACTGCACTTGTGGCACTGGCCAATGTTTGACAGCCTGTCCCAGATGGGCAGGGAATACCATTAGAACAAGCTGTGGGCTGAAGCAGAAACAACGTGGCAGGCTGAGTCCAGGCCACGGGGCACAAAGCCTGGGAGGCTGGAAAGGTCCTCTGGCTCCCAAAGGGAAACGGGGTGTCCTCTGGTGTTTTCATACCACAGAGGACACTGGATTCCTCTGAGTGGATTAGTACTTCCAAGAAGTGAGGAATCAGAAGCAGAGGGCTGAGCAGGTTCCTCAGCTGCAGCCCTAGAATGAGCCACTGGCACACGTGCTCTCTGGGCGTGCGTGCAGGGCATTCGGGGGAGAGCCGGGCTGCGCCAGTGGAACACTGCTGCTAAAGGAGAGAGCGCAAGCCAAGGAGGAACAGTAAGCACTCTTCCCCTCGCAGAGCTCTTCAAGGGGCCTGATGTCACCTGGCTTTCATTTCCACTCTAATTCTCACTGTTTTACACAGGAGGATGCTGAGGCTCAGAGAAGGTCAGGGATACATCCAAGGCCACAAAGCTAGCGCGAAGGAAAGCAAGACTTGAACCTAGGTCTTCTGGGTAAGGCCCCAGTTCTCCAGTTACCGTCAGGTCTACAGCCCCAAATATGTAAAGCATGACACCTTCTCACCACTGCCTGTCGTCCCACCCGAACTCAGTGAATCCTTTTCTTCATGGATATAAGGGAGCTCACTGCTGTTTGAACATGGAAAAGGAGAAGGTCTATGCCAGTAGTGGCGAACCTATGGCACATATGTCACAAGGGGCCGTTCGTACCACTGAAAGCTCCAAAAGGTTCTATGCCACCACCGGTCTGTGCTAAGCTTTCAACTCTTAGAGATTCTGCAGTATCAAAGATGTGGCTGAAATTCCAGCACAGTTCTTCACGGAGCCCACCAGCTACCAGAACAGCTTGGCTTTCTAGGAGCCCCAGGTGGACCATGATGGCTCCCACCAAAACAGCAATAATGCCTGATTGGAAATCGGTCTGATTTTCTGACTGTTTTAAGTCCTCTTTGCTTCTGTTAAGAGCAGTGCTATCGTCTCAGGAGCGGCTGAACTGTTTTCAGGCTCTGAACACTATGCTGCTCTGAATCTTCGTACAGTTTTCAAGTGTAAAATAATCTTGGATGTTTCAAAGAGAATTTAGAAACTGGATGTTAGTCACCTGCTTACCCACTGCCTGTGAGCTGCGCTTTGGGCCAGCTGCATTGGGGACAGAGCTTTCTGGCTGCCCACCCGGTCTCCACTATGTTCTGCTTTCCAATTCCCTGCCCATGCATTTATCTTTTAAGCCATTTCAATCTTGTTCGCTGAGGGCCACATCACCTATCACTGCTCTCCGTCATCTCCAGGATCCTCTGCAGGCGTCTCGTAGGGGCTTATCCTTGTGTTCTGATGCACAGTGACACGTGTGAAGCGCAGTGTGGAGAGCCTGAACGGTCCTCCACGGGGAGACAGTTAAAAGAAGAAAGCCGGCAGAGGATCGGCGCTGGCTTCCTGGCTCTGCCTAGAACTAGGGACAACGCCACAGTCAGGACTGCACCTCAGCAGGCCCTGGGTGGTTCCTGTGTGAAAGAAGCTGCGAGCAAGGAGACAGCAGAGTCCTTCCTCAACTCTGGAGTTAAAACCCCGCCCGCGCCTTTACTTCTGCAGCATATACTGTTACCTTCTTGAGGTGCTAACGTGCTCGTCTGCAAATGGACACAGGAAGAATGGCGCCTTTGCGAGGATACGGATAAAGGGAGGGAGAATGCAAGGAAAGTGCCCAGTTGAATTCAATATGTAGTAGTAAACACCTGTTGGGCACTGAACGTTATGATTTTTAATCTCTAACATCAAGAACCATGTGCTTGCTACCTGTCTACTTATCTGTGTCATTAACTCTCCGTAAGATACATACAAAATGAAATGACAAAACTAGTGCCTTCTTGAGAGACAGAGCCCAACTGTATTCACAGACTATTTTAGCCCTGCTTTGTACAGTGTGGAATTGCTAGTTACTAATATTTTCCTTTCAAGAAACAGACATTAAAAAGGTAATGAACAACCTTTACTGAGTAGTTAGTGCAGTTCCGTAGCATGGGGGGACTCCGGGCTACTGGGAGAGCTGGAGGATCCAGCCAAGACCTTCTTTTTTTGTTTAGTTAAATCATGCATTGAAAATTTACAGGCTTGGGTGAAATGGCCCTGTTCAGAAGAACGTTGTGGAGGGTATTAGTATTTATGAGACTTGCTTCTGTGTTCCCACAAATGGAGGTCAGCCCTCAATTTTACTCCAAGAAACAGTGAGTATGCTTCAAAGAACTTCCGGAACACTGCCCAGTGGAAGACAATTTAGCTCAGTGATAGCACCAGTAGTGAGATCATAAGACTCACTGATTTGTGGTTCTTGATGAAAAAAAAAATTAGTTTTATACTCTTATGTATAATGCAGTAACCTTTGCATTTTACTGCTAAAGCAAGAGAAGCAATTTTCTCCAGATAAGAATTGCTAAAGAGTGCCGCAAGGTGACAGCCGTTTTCTCTCCTGCTTGCTGTCTGGGTAAATAGAGATCTTCAGTTAGCTGGTGTTCGGGGTCTGCCTGCCATGGGATGAGCGCTTGGTGCCATTCAGTGAAATGGTCCTGAAGGGAAGACACAGGAGCCACATCTGTCCCTTAAGCTCAGGGAGCTAATAAGCAAATCACTTTTTAAAAAGAACAATGCTTTAAATAAATCGCCAGCATTCTCTGGGATTTCTGTCGTCAAGCGAGGGCATTGGCATGGGATTCACGTTCTTTTTCAAGGATGTGTCTTTAGTGGAATTCCGTGAATTATAAGCCTCCAAAGAGGCCAGTAGCTAAGCCATGGACTGACAAAGTCCAAAGAGGCCTGGAAAGAACTAGGTTTAGCAACCTAGCAAGGCATTCTTGGAAAAGGGGGAGGTGTCAAAGGACAGCAAGGCCACAATACTCCTTGAGTCACAGATCGGAAGATGAGCTCTTTCTCTCAAAGTAGTTTGAAGTTCACTCCAAGCCTTACGCCCACTGTGGTTCTCGGTGGCGCGCACATGTGCCTGCAGAGCAGGCACTTCCACATCCAGCCCTTCGGCCAATCAAGCCAGCAGCCCCGGGATTTTCTACTTCTGCAGTGACACCGGAAATCCTGGAATGAGAAGCTCTGGAATGGAGAGCAGTTTGGCGCCCATTTCACCTGCTGCATATTCTCTTTCAGTTGGTTAATTCTGGGGGGCCATAATGGACACAAGAGACCAAAAATCAGCAGGTTATGGTCCAGTTAGCAGCAGGGTAACCTAAATGCAGAGTCTACTATGTTAGGTTGGGTGTTTACTGCAAATATGGGCAGCATATGGTCTGACTTGTAGAATTTCCACAAAAGAAAGTCAAGAGGAGACATTTATTGGACACACTTACTACTTACTTACTACCATCTTGCTTTCTGGCCTCTATTACTCATTAATTTGCATGAACTGAATACAGGAAGCCCACATCCAAGTAAAATACAGACCAACCCTCGCACTCCAAGGCCCCCACACCTCCCTACCAGTTACTATGCACGAGTCCCCACTACAATGACTTTACAGACGAGGGACTGCAGCTGCGAGATTTTAATTAATTTTCACAGATCACGTGGCTGGCCTGGGGGTGGCCCGGGGGCAAGTGAAGAGAGACCAGATCTCTTTCTGCGGTGCGTCGGACACTGAGCTGTCGGTTGTCTCCTTGAACCCCAGGATCTGTAGACTTGCAGAGTATTCCTGCCTTAATCATGACCTGGAGATAGGATCTGTTTAAGAAATAGCAGAAATGATTCACCTTCTACCTCAGATAAGACTCACCGTAAATAGGAAGATTTTATTTTGGATCCCTGAGTGGACTAAGTATCTCCTTTGACACTGAGTAAGGTTTACCAACAGATAGACCCACCTAAAATGGTCGTTAATTATCTCTTCCTTTTTCTTAATGGAGAGGAGTGTGTAACTTCTTACAGAAACAGTCCTCCCTGCTTTTCCCACCCCAGAGGCCTGGGGGTACACACAGGAAGGAAGCATGAGCTGCCCATCGCTCATGAGGAACCTCTATAATGCGAAACAATTCTAAAGCGAACAGAAATTTTAATGCAAAAGGACTTTTCTGTTTTTTTCTTTAACTCAATCTGTCTTCAATTCTTTGGAAATTGTATCAGCAGAGCACTTTGTTTCAAAGGAGTTTTAATGAGTCTCGGAAGAATTTTCAAAGACCTCTTCTTATACATGTAGTAATGTTTTGGGATATTGGCAATGTTCCTTGATTTAAAGCAGGACACCTCTGGTCAATAATCTGAGAGCCCCCCAGTAAGCTGAACCTACAGCTGACTCTGGAAAATGAGAAGAGACTGACTGTTTCCAAGTAACTCCTTCCCTGTTCATGTTATTTTATATCTTATTGTGTTTTTTCCAGTTCAAAATCATCTAGGGATATTTGCTGAGTAAACATATGAAATCTCTTGGTGTAACTTTTTTTTCCTTTGAGCTGGGAATTGAACTCTGGTCCTTGCGCTTGCTGGGTAGGAACTGTGCCACTGAGCTATATCCCCAGCTCCTAGGAAAAACCATTAGAAAGCCAGGAATGGGCTCCTTGTGAACAGAGACTGTCTTTTCTGTGTTCCCACAGGCTAGGACACAAGGGTTCTTCACGCTGAGTGGGAGCCACGAGAACCTGGCCTCTGGCCCAGTCCTGAGGCAGGGGCTTGGGAACACACTGTATACCTGAAAGGGAAAACTGAAGGTAGCACATGATGCCACCTGTGTGTCTGGGTCTGGGTGTGACCACACACACACACACACACACACACACACACACACACACACACACACACACAAACTTGGAAAATGCTAGACAAGAATGAAAGCCCTACAGACTGCTGCGTCCCATAGTACCCTCAGAAGCTGCAGGGTCCATGTGCCAGCCGCTAGGAGGAGGGGCTGCTGGGCTGGGCATCTCCACCCTGGCTCAGAGACTCAGCACCTTGAGGGCAGCTGCTCCAGCCTCCTCGGCTGTACACTGTGGTCATCCCCTCCACCTACATTTAAGGTAGTTTTAAATAAGCTTTTTATTTTGAAATCATTCTAGAGTTACAGAGAAGGTGCAAGGATGACCTGGGCAGGTGTTTTCTTACTGCTAGCTTCCTGTGTTAATATTGGTACCTTTGCCAAAAGAAGCGATGTGGAGCTCTTACCGGGAACTAAATGCCTAATGTTATTGGGATTTCACCAGCTTTTCACTTAGTTCCTTTTTCTTTGTTTTCTATTGCAAGACCCACAGCTCACTTAGTTATCACGTCTCCTTAGTCTCTCAGTTTCTTGGTCTTTTCTTGTCTTCCATGACCTTGACTTCCATGAGCACGAGCCAGACATCCTGCAGGGGGCCTCCCCGTTACGCCTGTCTGATGTTTGCCTATGACCAGAGCATGGGTGTTGGTGAAGAATACTGCCTTCAGGAGTGCCCTTATCACGGCACAGCAGGAAACGTGACACCAACATGAATTGTCACTGGTCATGTTAAATTGAGCACTTGGTTAAATAATAATTCGTCAAACTTCTGTACTTTAAAAATTTTTAAATGAGTTCCAAGGAATTAAAGCTCTAGCTGCTGCCACAAAGAATCAGGGGACACACTGGGCATGGTGGGGAAGGGCACTGAGCAGCCACCGCCACACGGTCACCCGCTGCTTGTGGTGTGTGAGGCACAATGAGGTGCAGCCACCGACTTCTGCTGGGCCCAGCTCCAGGGACTCGGGGCGAAGGCGTCTCTAGCATGGATAGAGTCTGTGAATCACCGAGCGGGTGTTGAAGCAATGGTTTCGGGCCTGGTGGGACTGCATTGGAGCCCAGGCCCTGCATCATCACTGAACTCCTAGGTGATGCTAGGCTTTGAGAACCAGGGATTTCTCTTTCAGTTGAAAACACAGGGTTTCATTCCAGCATCTGCATTTGCCAGCAGGTGGAACCAGAGGCCTATGGCACTGACTTCGCTGAAGAAAACTAGGACAAATTCCAGTCAACAAAGCATTCCGCATTGTAAGCAGAATTAGGGTTATTTTCAAACAGATGGGCTCTACAGAAGCTGCTGCACTGAACATTATAGAGTTGTTTATTGTCTAGATGGCCTGAAACCCGGGGATTATTTGCCAGCATCTAGCAGTTTCTATGTCATATCAGATTTCTTCTAGAGCAAAGAAAGACAAGGCACTGAGAGAGGTATACATGTGAATGTGGTACAGGTAGAAATATGAATATTTTAACCAGTCCTACATTCAGAATTTACTCTTGCTATTGTGCACACTACTTCTTGCTACTGAGTGTTTTCACGGGAATGATCTCTAACCTCCTTAGCACTCTAAGCCCAAATCAGAAAATATAGTAGATACATTCGGTAATAACAAATCAACCTTGGATACAATAATGTTAAAATGGCCTACTTTAAGCTTAGTGAAAGTGGCTCTGTCTACTGCTTCACATCCTCCCTCCAAGCCCTACTCTCTGCCCCCAGCCTGACCCTGGTGCTTCGGCTCTTCACCTTGTGCTACTCCTCAGAAAGGGAGATGAAAGGAGGGCCTGCACTCTCCTCATGCTACCTGGTGCAGAGGTTCAGGGTGGACAGCTGTCGAGGGGCAGACAGAGCTTTGATTTGGGGGTTCCTCTGACCTGGCACTGGGCTAATGTGCAAGAATGACACAGCTGTGACATAGCTGAGATCACCCTGGGGACAAGGCACAAACTCACTCCTGGGCCTTTAACCTATTACACATAAAAATAATGATTTATGACTTCTGAGGCAGTCAGGGACTTAAAAGTAGTTTTTGCTAAATATTGAATCCCTACTTGGGCCTGTAAGTGCCTAACAGGTAACTAGAAGTACAGCAAAGCTTGACCTTCGTTTTGTGAAACTCCAGGTCAAGTCTCTCTAGCTCCGCATTCAGCACCTCAGTGATTTAGGATGTGTCTCCTGGCCTTACATTCACCCGGACTATTTCTCACCCTTTAAGACTGAGAACACCTATGCCAGAACTCTCCACCGCCCTGACCCCACGGGCACCACGGGTTCCAGCAGATCCTCACGTGACTGGAACTTCCCTGGAAATCAAGAAGATTTCTCCCACGATATGCAAGTCTTGAGTATTCAATCTGAGCTGTGAAACCGAGACTGAAATACTGAGTAGCCTGTGCGCTTCCAAGCGCCCCGCAGAACTGGAGTCTCGGCTGCTCTGATAGGCCTGTGTGATTCTCCTCAGCACGGTGCGCCTCCTCCAGCTACCATCTAAGCTGGAGTCCTCTCCTTATTTTCTCGTGCCCTTCAATGAAAGTTCTTTTTTTTTCCCCCTAAAAATATCTGTTTTAGTTTTATTTTCCATTTTCACGAAAGTAAGAACCTGTGCTAGCTAGTCCGGGACAAGACTAGGATTTATAATCAGAGTATTCCACGAGTCCCAGAAATTTGCAAGGTGGTTAGTACCCTCCAGGAGCACACTTGCTTCCAAGTCTTGGGCCTCTGACTCTGAGGAGTCAGTGCAGATGGAGCATGTGGACAGTGAGACCCTGAAGGCAGACACCGCGTGATGGGAGTACAAAGGGAGTATTCTGTACCCTTCATGCCCTTAAGGGAGTACGAAGACCAGACCTTGGTCTCTCTGCCAGGGAAGGACACAGGGAGGAGACTGTAATCCAGGAAAAAGGACTTCCCTAGAAGCAGATCACGGTAGTACCGGGACTGCCAGCCTTCACAGCTAGACCGCCGCGTCTATGTCGGGAAGACAGCCCAAACTAAGACAGCATTTCTGATACTGGCTGCCTAGTAACTGGTGGTTTGGCAGCATCTGTGCTGGGCCCCAGTGACCCCAGACATTCTGAGATTGGCTTCCTGGGAGACACCAGCTCTTCGCAAGCAAGCAGAGGTTTCATGTTCTTCTGGGACATCGTCTTCCTCCCTCTAAAGGCTACAATGCTAGTCGCATAGCCCACCCTCTTACAGCACAGGGGCAGGGATCCTCTATTAGCAAACAACAAAATCCCTAAACTGCTGCTTCCTGCTCAATCTCTCAAGTCCCCTATTTAGACAAAGGTATAAATAAGTAAGCACTTACACTTGCTTTGTTTTCTTCTCATTCCCTTCCACTTGAGTTTCAAACCAGATGTGGTTCAACTTCCAGCTCATTAACAGAGAGATGAAGATCATATTTTTACCAACTTGAAATCACAGATCAATTAAAATTTGCTGGTGCTTCCATCAGAAACCTCGGTCTTCTTAAAACAGCCTGTAGCCTTGTACATGAAAAAGTACAGGTAACGGTATCTCAAGAAAGCAAAGCAAAGAGAAGACGAAGAACCCAGAAGAAGAGAACTCTGGAAAGAGCTGGCAACTTCGGCTGAGAGCAACCGCCTGGTCCCAAGTGCTGAAGTCCAGGATACACTGAGCAACTGTTGCAGTAACTGCTGGAGAATCCAGCCGCTGTACATGGGACAGGAAGGGCACTAGGACGGGTGGCCACTCTGGCTGCTACCCAGGGCCCACGATGCTCCGCTGTGGATGAGGAAGATTTACCAGCGCTAACAAGCGCACTCCTGAATCCAGACACAGTTATAATGTGGCCAGGGATACTCTTTTAGTGACAACATCACAGCAGGTGAGACTGGTCCAGCAGCAATCACCCAGTCCTGGATGACGGGGCCCGCGTCGATCCCCAGCGCCTAGCGCATGGTGGGTGCATCCTAAATGTCTGATGAATGACTCTGAGGCCCGAGTGACAGGCCCTCACGGCAAGGCACAGAGGACAGAAGAACCAGGCCGGGTGGGACAGCGGGACTCGCAGGCACTAAGAGGAACAAAGACAGACAGTGGCAGGTGGGAATCTCATGCCCAGGGATTTCAGCTTCTGGCCTCCACCACTGAACAACACTCAAAGCTGAGACACAAACGGGTGAGGGAGAGGAGCACAGGGCAGCAAAGCCACCGCTACGTGTGTCTTCCATGACACTCGTGACCTCTGCCTAGCTCCGGGGCACAGGATACACTACAGGTCGTTCAATGACCACAAAGCCCGAGACAGGAGACAGGAGAGGTATCACATCTGTCTCTGCTAAGCACTATCTTTTTTAAATTTTTTTTTAATTTTTTTGAAAGAGAGTACAAATTAGAAGTAAAACAAAACATTACATGTGATACAGAATTTTACCTAACAAAGTCCTATGAATTTCACAGTATTTGTTATAATACGTAGGGTTGTCATCTAGCCATTCATTGATATTACCAGGTATATACATATGAAATTGGAAGAAGAAGAAAAAGACAGAAGTTTACAAGAAAATAAGAGAAAAAGTATAAAAAATTGAAAAAAGGAGATGAAACAAATAAAGCGTTAACTGCTTCTTTCCACAGACCAGCAGAAATGCACAGTACAGTTTTCCAAACCATCCTGCTTACATTCACAAATACATCTTTCCCCTACTCCTTCTCCTGTCCTCCTTACTCAGTAACTCTTTCCTATAGGTATTAATGTGCTCACTTAAAAAGTATGTATTTGGTACAGGGTCTCACTACAGCAGGGCTGGCACGGCATGCAGGACTGGGGATCGAACCCAGGTCCTTGTGATTGCCTAGATAGGTGCTTAGACCGCTGAGTTACCTCCATGGCTCCTGAGTGCTGTCTTAAAGGCTTTAAAATTTGAAACGCCCTCTACTTTTCTAGTATCTCAAGCCTGACTAGTGCACTACTACATCTCTACAGGTACCAATGTGCTTTCAAAATCTGTCCCCTAGCTAGGAAATTGTCTCTAAGTTCCTTAGTGGCCACAGGGAATGTTGTGGTTCAGTGCCCTCACTAAGGCTGACACCTCTTGGAGTTCCTCCTCTTTCGATGTAACTGTGAGCGTAAGAGTCACAAACTGGAGCAGAGCTGGGTATGCTGAAGGCGTGAGGGGCAGCCCAGCCCAGGCCCAGCACAAGGAAAGGCAGCGCCGTGAGGCCTGAGGTCAGATATGTGCTGCCCAGGCTGAAGAAAAAATAAGATTTCTTTTAAAAGTAAGGCTTCAGAAAAACAAGAAAAGGAAGCCTGGCA
>NDGN011173333.1:0-11141 GCA_002564285.1 Tympanoctomys barrerae | reverse complement strand
TGGAGGTTCCTTGTATGGTTTGGAGGTCACCCACCCGAGACCAGTTTTTCCTCCCTGTATCAGAACCATTTACAGTAAGGCCAATGGATCCCCAAAAGAAACTTTTGGAATGTCAATAGAATAAAAGTAGTAAAATACATCACAAAAGTTTAGTTACTGTAATAATCACAAGAACAACCTTGGAATTTTAATTGCTGTTACTGAGCAATACTTTTTTTTTTTTTTTGGTCAAAGAAAACTTAAAACTGCTCATGGAATTTCCTTAAAAGCAAAGCTCCTATCTTAATCGACATCTTTGGGGATCGTGCAAGCAATGGAGAAAACCCCACAGGCATTAGTATTTTCTGTAACAAATGTGAAAACATAAAACTTAAATGAGTTAAGTATCCTACTGTTTTTTGTGCCTGGCCGGCTCAGCCCAGCCTGGAGGTGACACCAATGTGGAATGTGGTGCCGAGGATCGAACTGTGGTCCCTGAGTGCTTTATTTTTTTTCCAGGAAACAGGATTGAACTCAGGCCCCTGTGCTGGCCAGGCAAGCACTTACTCTACTGAGCTGTTTCCCCGGCATCCCTGAGTGCTTGCCTAAGCTTGCCTAAGCAGGCGCTTTAGACCACTGAGCTATCTTGCTGGCCCTAAGTATCCTACTTAATAAATTTTTAATCTTAATTCCCCTAAAAGAATATGAAAAATAAAACTGGAAGTAAAGTCAGAAGTGAAAATAGAACAGTGGTGTATAATCGACCATCATACAAAACCTGTACCCTTTGGTGGTAGAGTGGGACTACAACAACATATGAATTAGTCCAGCCCTCTAAATAAAGACAGAAAGATGGGCAGAAAACATAGATGGGGAGAGAAAGACAGAGAGAATGCCAGAGGAGACAGAATGTGGGAGAGAAAGTACCAGAAAGCACAAGTCTGCAAACTTAGGCATGAAGAGGACAGCAGCAGCACTCGAAGATGGCCCCCAAACCTGGAGTCCGTGCGCTCCAAGCTCTCTCCATCCCTGCCAACTTAGATGTGCACCCAGGGAATCTCTCCCAGCGATTCTCTTCCAAAAATAATGTGTTCTGGCTCCAAAACCAAATGAACATGGCATAGACCAAGAAAAACTGCAGATAGGAATCTCAAACCCAGTGCCCCAGTCCTAACTCAAGTGGGGCTGAAAGAGCAGGAAGAGATGAGCCCAGGAGCCTGCTTGGTTGGTTGGTTCCCAGAGCATCTCCCTAGGCCACACTGGGCCTCTGAGGCTGCAGTGGGTCTCAGCAGAGGGGTGGGCAGTAGTGGGGAAGTGAACCGGGCAAGGGTAGGAGAGGGGCTCGAGTGTGCACCCCAGTGTGGAGGCGAACATTGCCTACCGAGGCCAGGGCTGCTCACTGACTCCATGACTGCAGACCTCTGGGACAGACTGCTTGCTATGAAGTGCAGGCCCTTCTGGGATGTGACTCATCATCCATTCCTTCCTGCGGGACTCTGGGAAGGTGAGAGCCAGCTGGCCTGGGGTCAGCAGGGAGGGAGGTGTCACTGCCTCAAGCCAGGAGCCTGGGATAGAGCCTGTTCTCCACTTGCTGGGCGGCTGTGCCCAGAGGCCGCAGGAGAATCAAGCCTCCTGGGCTGGAGGGCTTGGAGGGGAAAGGGGATAAAAACTGCAAACATCAAAGCAGCATCAAAGGGCAAGAAGCTGTGCCAGCTTTCACACCTGCCTGGCTCCAGCTCCTCACCTGCTTCTGATCAGTTGAGACAAGGACTCCTCCCCAGGGGCATCCTGCCTCAGGCAGCTGGGGTGCTCTACTACTCCCCTTCTGGACTGCTGTCCCCCACTGTGACTAGCCATAGATGAGTCACATGCCAGAAAGACTCCAACACCCCTAACTAAGCAGTCTGGAGGTCTCCAGGTCCAGCTCCCGGAGCCCTAGTGTCTGATCATGTTGACTCCGTGGCTCCATATCCCCTGGGGACCCGTAGGAAGGGCCTTGTATGCCTGGCAGGTAAACCAAGAAGGCTCCCAGCCAGAGCACGGCTGACCCCCTGGGGCTTAACAGCCCTAACTTTCATGTCCAGCAACTCATCTGGTGTGAGTTTAGGAAAAGAGGGCACTGAAATCTCTCGACTGCAGGCCCTCCCTGGATGGGTTCAGCAGCTGCCCTGTCTGCCTGGGATGCAGGGGGCGGGCTTCAAGGGCTGTCAGTCAACTGCCTCTTCAGGGGCGGAGACATGTCTGGCACCTGGTTTGCCCCTGTTTACAGGTCACAGAGGGGTAGGGTTTCTGCAACCGTGTAACAAGCAACCCGGGTCCTGCTGTGGGGCTGCCAGGGCTGATTAAAACAAGGCCATGGGGACTGGGGACCCCTCCCCCCACCCACTACTTCGGCTCTGATCCTTGCTATCTGGGTTCGTGTCACCTGACCTCTCTTCTCCTGTCTACCATGCAGTCCAGTTAGTGGCCTGATCCATATGTAGGGGACCTCAGGCCCGTGAGCATCAGGGCAGCGACAGTAGAGGTCCTGGAGGGGGCTGGGTTGACTCTTAGAGCTTCAAGGTCAGAGTCCTATTTACAAACCCACAGCTCAAAATAGGAGCTGAGTTAGGGTGAGAGAAGTCAGGCTGTTCACAGAGTTCTTATGAGGGAGGGGATTTTAAAATAAACACAAAGCTGGCCACAGGCGTGACCTTGTCACCTCGTGCCTGGGTGGTGGCCAGCAGAGAAGGTAAAATTTCACAGATGACACTTAACACTTCATGTTCACAGCAAAAGGCCGGGCTCGAGATGAAGACTCTGTCTGTCTGTCTCACAGGCTGGGTGTGGAGTGATGTTCCCTGCTGGGACACAGCAGGAAGCCCTCGGCATGACAGATGTAGGGGTGTGGCACTCACAGGCTCACAGGCCACTCAGCAGCTCTGCGACCAGGTCGCAGCCTCTTTCTGAGGGACAAGTGGTGGTAAGCTGCTTGCTGCCTGGGTCTGCCTGCTGGTCAGCTTCGGTGAGCTCCGTTTCTGTCCCAGACTGCACACAGTAGGCACTTGGCAAACCGGAGTTCAGTCCTCTCCTGGCCACGTGTGCCCCAGGCACTGAAGGCATCACACACATCAAACTCAAAGGCCTGTGGTGGACTTGATTGCCCTGGACCTCACTGCCGAGCCATGTGATGGCCAGCGGCCAGTGCTGTCCAGTGCTGTCCTTGGTGAACTCGGGGTGGGGGCTGAGGGTTGTGGGAGCTCAGAGCCCCAGGACCCTTGCAGCAGCAGTGTGAGCCCCCAGCACCACCTGCCAGCATGCTGGGCCACACTGGGCCGCATGACCAGGGATGGATGGCCTCCTCTGCCCAAACATCCCCAAACCTGGAGGTGAAGGACAGGCTGGCCTTAACGATCAAGGGCCAGCTAGATGGGGGCCACAGCAACCTGGTGTGGTGAGTGCGCGGCTGGGTCCTGAGGCTGACAGAGTTGTTCCTGTCCCTGCTTTCCTTTCACTTGCCACGAGGTTTCTGAGGGGCTGTTTCACAGGGAGGGATTTGTTTCAATTTTGTGTCATTTTGAATTCAAACCTAGTGATTTTCCTGTCTTTTAAATAATTTGGGACAGCACTTGCATTCTTCATTTAAAATCTGCCACCAAGCAGTCTTGGCTTCTAGAAAAGACATCTTGGCTGACAGGTTTTCAGCGAAAAGAGGTGTGAAGGACAGAGAGGGAGAAGGGGAGAAAGTGCCTGAGTCATCCAGGGGGTCATTTCACTTGCATTTGTCACAGTGGCTGAAATCTCTAGAGGACAGCCCTCATTTATACCCATGGCAGTCCTTGTGGCAGAGTGGAGGTAGGTGTTCAATGCCGGGGCTACCCACAGGGCTCCCAGAACCCAGCCACCAGCCTAGGAACAGCTTCCCAAAAGGAAGGCAGGTGGCCTGGCCTATTTATCAGGACTAGGGCATATCTCTACCTTGGCTTCTGTTACTGTGACTTCCTGTGTTTCCCCTAGAAAAGCTGGGCCCTTACTGGTCCATAGGCAACAAGCTGGGGCGGGGGGGAGGGTATATCCTGATGTTTCTACAAGAAGCTTTTCTGAAAATTATTTAACCCAAACAATTCTGAAATGCTTCCTCTGAAGATCCCCTAGACACCCTGGACATCACGAGGCTGGCTGACCCAGCTGTCAGCAGAGCCACCCACCTTCAGGAGCCCTTCACATGCAGCCCCTCAATGCCAGGCTGCTCGCTAGCCCACATTCCTGGGATGGATCTGACAGAGACTGCCACAGACCCTGGGTGCCCACCAGACCCCATTCCAGCCCAAAAGATGTGGTAGCCACCCTTTTGGAGGCTTTTTCTGCTGGAGGAGAGACACTGCCCACTCTCTTGACTCTCCAGTGACCCTCCAGGAGTGTCCTTGTAGTGACAGTGGCCTCCCTGAGGCTGCTCCCACATGACCCTGCCTTATGTTAAGATGCCTGTATGCTGGCAAAGGAAGTGAGTCTGTCATTGTTTTCCTATCCCAAAACCTTCAGGCTCTTTACCAGCTACAGACCAGTGGGAAGCTCGGATTCTCCTAGCACATCGTGCTGGGCACAGTGGAGTTGGGAGGTCACAAGGGTATCTGGAGCAGAGCACGGGCATAGAACTGAGGGGAAGGCACAGGGACTGTGGGAGAGGACAAATGGAGAGCACAGAAGGGGACAAGGCACCTGTGTGCTGCCCAGAGCTACCCAGTTCCTGATAGTGGCAGGACATCCTCAGACAGCTGCATGGCCAGGCAGGAAAGGGAGAAAGTGCAGGCAGACCCCAGGCACCCCACTCCTCAGTGTACCCTGATACCCTGATGAGAACTCTAGTGGGGTAGGCTGGTCTCCATCGGTAGGTGCAGACCTACCAGCATCTACAGGCTAGGGACGCAGGACACCAAAGCTATAAGAGAAGCTCCCTGCTCCTGCTCTGACTCAGCTCAGCAACCTGGTAGCCACCAGTTAGCCAGCTGCGCCCTGTGCCCCTACGGTGCTGTGGGCTCCCAAATGCCCCCAGTGTGACCCAGGGCTCACCAAGAGCCCCTCCACCACACTCCACCCGCTCAACTCTGCCGGTTCTTCCACAGTTAGCAGAGCTCTGTCTCATCCTCCTCCAGCAAGGCTTCCACATCACCCAGGGCTGCCTGTCCCTGCCACCCTCTGTGCCCTCCTCAGGATACCAAGCTATGACCTCCTCCTTGGCCCTGATTCTCAGGGGGCAAGGAAGACAAGGGAGAGGGCTAGCCGCTCACTGGATCTCCACAAGTGGTGACAAAGTCCAAGACCAGACTCCATGTCTGCCAGGAGGGACATCAGCAGCCAGGCCCTGGGTCCCCTCAGCCCCTCCCTGTGCCCAGGACTCTCAGCACTGCCCTCCATGAATAGCAGCCATCAGGACCTCTGGTGCCATCCACATGGGTGCTACAGACAGCTGCGCTTGGTCAGCTTCTACGGGACCCACCATGCAGCGCACAGAGAGCTCCATTGCTGTGACCAGCAGCTCATGAGCAGAAAGGCTAACCTTACACCTTGCAGCAGCCTAAGATCCTTCAGCCCTTGCTTAGGGCAGTGGCTGTTCCATCCACCATGCTGGAGGTGGGACTGGACTCCCAATGTCCCCCTCAAGGTTGTGTCCCCAGTGACAACCTTCTCCACCAGGTCTCTCTCCTACTGGCTCCTCTATGTCCCATAGCACCAAAGGCTGGTCCTCAGGGACACCATGGCATCCATTAAAGGACAGGTACAGGAGCCCAGGAGATCCCTGTGGAGACCTGGCTAGGGCAGCATGAAAGCCAGGAAGCTGCAAGTCCCAAGCAGCAGGCTGTGGGTGTCTAGGAGGTATGGGGCTGGATGGAAAGTCCTGGTGCCAGGCAGAAGGTGGTGGGATTGTAGACCAGGCCTCTATGGCTCAGCATGGACCTGTCATGCAACATAAGGAGACACAGAGTCTACTGGGAGGGTCAGAGCCAGGACCTCAGGCCACTGGGATGGGCACAGTGCTAGTGCAAGTTGCTGCTCTCCACTGTACCCCCACATCTGAAGCCCTACAGGCCAAGAGGCTTCTTCCTCTGGCCCGGAGTGAGGAAGATGCTGGTAGTCAGGACACCCAGGCTCTTCCCTGCCTGCCAAACTGGCATCCACTCAAGACTGTTGTGGTCCTGCAGGTCCTGTCACTACCCAGACAGGTGATGGGGAGGACTCTGGGCACACTGGTGTCCCCTCAGGCCAGGGTGGGGAGCAGTGTGAGCTGCCCTGTGGCTCCCCATGCCCTCTCTGCCTTTGCCTTCTCTGCCAATGAAGCACATCTTCCATCTGGCAGCCTGGGTACCAGAGATCAATCGCGCAGGCAAAGCATTTCCGTCTGGATAAACAAGTTCCTCTGCTCTTCCTCCCCTGTCATCCAGGAACGGAACAGGTCCAGCTGTGCGCAGGCTGGGCTCCGCCTGGCCCCAGATGCACTCAGGGCAGGCGGAGCCTGCACACCTGGCCTAGAGGGGTGGAGGTGGGGGTGGGGGTCTCGGTCACTCTTGTGGCAGAGGGGGATGTGCAGACCCGCACCCAGCACACTGCTCTTTTGGAGCCTGGAACTGGAGGTTGTGACCGGTGACACTGGGGACACAGGTGTTGACAAATCATTCAGAGGCTGACCGTGCCACTGGCTAGAAACTGGGACAATGTGCTGACCATGCTCCTAGCAGAGTTGGCATGTGGCCTGCTATGTGATCACTGGGACCTGCCTGGCACAGAGCCACACTGCAGATGTTAGCAGGCTGTTGCCACAAGAAACAGCCCAGCCCAGGGTCCCTGGGGAGGGACAGCCCATCCCTGAGTTAAGTTATGATATCCTTCAGCCTTTCGAGTCTTTGTGGGCTGTGGTTACCTCTACCAAGACAAAAGCCATCCAGCCAGTGCTACTGACCACAGGGTGGCATGTGGGACAAGGACTGGCTGTGGAGAATTCAGGGGCATTCCAGCAGAGAAGAGCACTGACAGGGTACAGAGAGGCCCAGTCTCAGGGCCTGACCATCACCCCAAGCGCAGTCACCCTGCCCACCACAGCCCTACCATGTGCTTTTCTTGGCACAGCCTGGCAGGGTACTGTCCTCCTCCTCAGTTCGGGGCACAGAGGGCCTGTGCTTCCTGCTCCAAACCTCAACTCCAGTCAAATGAGAGACAGAATTATACCCACACTGACCCCATGAGAAGCCACAGAAGTAAATACCGCCTGGGGTCAGACCGCTCCTGGAATCCCAGAGCCACTGGGAGCTGCCAAGCAGGGTAATAGATCACCAAACCGCCTCTGTTTACAGCCGGGTAATGCCTTTTATGACTGCCTCTCGGTCCCGAATATTTGCTTTATTGCCTCTGTAGGGAGACTTTTCCATTTGGTAAAAATCATCAGATGGCTTCAGTCATGTTAACAACTGCTCATTAAATGCAGGGGAGTAAATAGAGAAATAAAGGCTTATTTCTTTCCTAGTTTTTCCTCTCTCTCTCTCTCTCTCTCTCTCTCTCTCTCTCTCTTTGTAATTTATGGAGGAAATGCATGGATGCGCACTGGGGGGAGGTGTGCTAAGCCTTGCTCTCCTGAGCTCACACCTGGGTGGGCGACCTCAGGAGATCTCCTGACCCTAAAGATGGCCCTGCCTTCAACAGGAGAGAGGTGAAGACCTATACCGTGATGTCCAGGTTTGGGGTCCTGGTACTTGACTCTTTTCACCTGGGTTCCTCACAGAAAAGGCTTCTTGGGTTAGATTTAAAAACTAATGTGGAGTTAATGGGGCACAATCGGATGGTGGGTGGATGGGTGAGCGGGTGGATGATGGGTGGAAGGATATATAGATAGATGGGTGGTGGTGGATAGATGGATAAGGGATGGGCGGCTGGAGGGATGGATGAATGGGATGGATGGTGGGTAGATAGATGGGCATATGGGTGGTAATAGATGGATGGATAAAGAGATAGCAGGGTGGATGATGATGGATGGAGGGATGTATGGTTAATAGATGGATAGATGGATGGATGGGTAGAAAGTGAGTAGGTGGATGGAGGGATGGGCAGACGGTAGATGGATAATGACTGGTGGATGCATGGATAGTGGTGGGTAGATGGATGGAGGAGTCTATGGGTGGGTGAATAGATGTGTGGGTAGCTGAACAGATAGCTGGATGAGTGACTGTGTGGCAGGTGCTAGAAGTCCTTCCGCCTGAGCCGGCATCCCACTTGCATCCTCTGAGCAAGGCTGTCACTGAGCTCTATCTTGGATGGCTTGGATGCCTCTCCTGAACTCTGTGTGCAGCCTGACCCAGTGCACCTGTGCACTAAGACTCCCATGCCCAACCACAGACCTGTAGGTGGAGAGAGAAGCGAGAGCCCCTCCGCCTGCACAGGAGGGCCACCAGGGCTGGATTCTGGCTTCCTCGACTGGCGTGAGCAGCTGTGCAGGCAGCAAGCCCAGGCTCTTTCCACAGCCCACAGGGGCTCTTGGCCTCTTTCCTAGTCCACAGATCCCTGACCACGCCAGGCTCAGGTAGCCTTTCCTGGGGTTCATTTCCTCCCCACAGCAGCTGAGGCCACCTAAGACAAAAGGAAGGTGGCACTCCATGGTAGCTCACACAGCTCCTCGGAGGCTACGAGAAGGACAGCTGACTCCTAGGGCCCTTAGAAAAGGTCAGAGTGATTTCTGGGAGAAGAGGGTAGAAGCAGGAGCTGCTTAAGCCACTCCTGGAAGAAAGGGAGAAAAGAAAGGTCATCCCCTCATGGCTTTAATGTGTTACTTTCCAGTATCTTGTCCTCATCAAACCCAAGAGGTCCCTTCAGTGAGGAAGTGGGTGGCTCCAGAACCTGCCTGTCAGCCCTTACCCATGTGTCCTCAAACCCAGGCCTAACAGCCCACAAGGGCTCCCTGGAGCAGGGTTACCAGGCTCAGTAAAGACATTACCAGAAACCCAGGAGGTGCAACATTCAAAATAACAGGTCCTTCTTTCTAGTATGAATAAGCCCCATGAAATATACCATACTAAGAAACAGGATTAATCTGACCTTGAAATTTACCTAGGCGTCTGAAATCCGTACAGCAAACCTACTGTTGTCCTTCATCTGGAATACCCTCCCCCACAGCAGACTTAAGCCCTAATAGCTGTAATAGCTGTGGGGTGAGGTCTATGTCCAGGATGGGGTTAGCCCAGCACCTGGCCCATGTGGTAGGTGTGCTGTGGAGGAGCACACTGAATTCCCTGTGTGTCAGCATCCTGCCCGCACCAGGCTTGCGTATTCTTGCTCAAGAGAACTGAAGCCAGGGCACCTGGTGGCCCCGGACACAGGAGCTCAGCCGAAGATCCTGTGTGTGCTACAGCTTCTCCATCTGATAACAAAGGCAATTAACTCCCAGGTGGGCAACTCCTACCCTGCATATACGAGGCAAAAGGACGACTCATCTCCGGGGATGCCACGGCATGGACCATGAGGGATACCATCACTGTTCTGAAGATCTGCACACAATTTAAAAAATACAACATGTTTATTTCAAGATTTTTTCATTTGCAGACCCCTTCTGAGCACAGTGAGGCTTGAATAAGCTGGAGCTGCTGCTGTGCTCTGAATTTAGGCCTTCCAATGGGGCCCTAGCCCTGGGATGTGGTATTCCCAGAGCAGGGGTTGTGGGGACAGGGCTATAGCTAGAATAGAACACATCCAGACCTGCCTCCCTCTGCTGACTCTGGACACAGTGCAAGCAGAGCAGATGGGCACTTGGAGCTGGCAGGGAAGACTCAGGCTTGAGCCCTGGCCTGTGGGTGTGGTCTTCCCTATAGCATCAGCCTTGCCCTCTGATGTGGGGATGTCCTGGGCTCCCCATGTCCAGCCAGGGAAAAGGCTCTGGGCAGGACCACCTTAATTTGCAAGCCATACATGTCCCTTCAAATGAGACTCCCAGAGCCAGTGGAGGCCAGCTCTGCTAGGGTTCTTTCCCCAGGATGACCTGCAGCTATTAAAACAGCTCCTGAGGACAGTTTAGGGACCAATAGAGGAAAACATGGCCGAGCTCTGGCCCTAAGCAAAAGACTCCAAAAAGTCTGTCACAGAACATACATAGATATATGCCCCTGAGCATGATGTTATGGCTTGCTGGCAGTGCAGGACTCAGAAAAGATGATTCCACACAGATGGTCCCAAATCTAAATACAGGTGGAAGAAAGACACTGTGCCAGTGCTCAGCCTAGGCTGGCCAAGCCTCTGGGCCCTGTTGAGCTGTGGTGCCTCATCTTCAGAGCTGCAGTGACGACCTGATTTGTGAGCTTGACCTGAGTGAGAAACACGTGTGACGCACACAGAGAGGACAAGATATGCCCTGCATGACAGCACCATCCGCATCTCCCGAAGGGTTCTTCCTGGGCCAAGCTGGAGTCAAGCCTGGTGGGCTGTGCAAGGTGACAGCAGCAAGCCCCTTGGGATGGCCCTCCTCACTGATGTCCTGGTCCCTATCTGGACACTGCTTCTGCACCCAATGCAGGTGTCAGAAGTGTATGGAGTGGAGCAAGAGGTGGAGAAGCATATGCCCCATCTCTGGAGTCCTACGGTCCATCAAAGAAACTTTCGGAGCAGGTCCCTGTGGAAGGCACTGTCTCTAGCAACCCTCCATGTCTCTAGTGACTCTCCATGTCTCCACACCTTTCCTGGGACCCACGCACTTCTGGCACAGTGTTCTTCTAGCTGGCAGGGGAACCAGAAAATGCTGCTCCTCCTTCCCACGCTGACTTCTTTACCATTTGAAGCCTGTTCATATATTTTTAAAAAGATAGAGGTGGAGGCTGGGACAGTGTCCGACAATTTGAAAATCCTTCTTCATTCATGAGGTTTTTCCAGCCTCCATGTGGGGCGTGGCTGAGCTGGAGATGGATCACACATGCAGGGCTAAGGCAAGGCCAGCCTGAGGCTAGCCAAACAAGCTGAAGGCAGGACCTTGCTCCGGTCAGGAGGGGTTCACTGCTGTGGACCTCTTGCTGACTGCAGTCTCTGGACACTTCTTTTTCTCCCATCAGGAGAGAGAGCTCCACCCAGGCCGCGGGATCCTGAATAGACCCAGAGCACAGGCCTGGCGAGTGAGTGAGACGATCCGGGGCCTGGTGGGATCCTGAATAGACCCAGAG